>PVKE010000851.1:0-119830 GCA_004027555.1 Craseonycteris thonglongyai
TAGTATTCCATTGTGTAAATGTACCACATCTTCTTTATCCAGTCATCTATCGAAGGGCATTTTGGTTGTTTCCATGTTCTGGCCACTGTGAACAGTGCTGCAATGAACATGTGGGTACAAACATCTTTAAAGATTAAGGTTTTCAGGTTTTTTGGGTAGATGCCCAGTAGAGGGATGGCTGGGTCATATGGTAATTCCACTTGTAATTTTTTTGAGGAATCTCCATACAGCCTTCCATAGTGGTTGTACCAGTTTACATTCCCACCAGCATTGTATGAGGGTTCCTTTTTGTCCACAGCCTCTCCAGCCCTTGTTATCCCTTGTCTTGTTGATTATAGCCATTCTAACAGGTGTAAGATGGTATCTTATTGTGGTTTTTATTTGCATTTCCCTAATTGCTAGTGAAGTGGAGCATTTTTTCATATATCTGTTGGCCATATGTATGTTTTCATGAGAGAAGTGTCTGTTAAGGTCATCTACCCATTTTTTAATTGGATTGCTTATTTTTTTCTTGTTGTGTTTGTTTGTTTTTTATGTAAATAATACTACATTAGTCAGGAAATGCTAACTTCTTTTTCTTCTAACCTAAAATCTCTGTGAATTAAAACAATGATTGTGTATGGCTCATTCATGCAAAGTATAGGATAGATGTCGTTAGCTGACTGGGTCTACTACTAGCTTTTATTCAGTAATCAAGGTTTCTTATGTCTTGTGTTGCTACTGTACGCTAAGACTATAGAGTTCTATGCTGAAAGATAAAAAGAAAATAGAAGATAGAATATCTGGGAAATTTTTAACCACAAGTGGTGGACATAACTTCTGCTAATATTCCTTTGGCCATAATTGGTCACAAACTGTTCTTACAATTGTAAGGAGAGCTGGTAAGAGGGAACAATTATGGTTATGATATGACCAGTTTTTTCTACAGAAGGATTTGTATGAATTGGGAATAAGTAAATGATGATTTAAAAAAATCTAAAAACATGTTATAGCAAAAAGTAAATACACGGCTTAAAAAAGGCACACTTTATAGATAAACCAATAGACATGTCTGTGAGCTATTAACTGTTTCTATTTAGCATTTTTCATTTAAGCATTTTTTTGAAGAATAGCATTATTTCAAGATGTTGTTACAGTTTTTGATTCAACAAATATAGTTTTTTATCGAAAATTTGTATTTGTATTCAAACAGAAAAAGCAACAAACAATATTATTTTCTTTAATATGCAGCTTACCAACAAATTTAAGTGGATTCATTTTCGAGTCAAAATGCTTTGATCCCAAAAGGTTATTCAAACATAATTTTCAAGGATCTTGAGATTCTGAATCCATTACATGATTTGGATCAGCAACTAATACATCAAGGTCACAGCCATAATTTCGAATTTTCATGGTAATGAAATATTGTAACCATTTTGAATTATTAGTGCTTCAAGGATTGTTGAGCAGGAGATCAATGATGACATGACTTTGCCTTAAAGTTCATCTTAGGAATTCTTCTATGGTTGTTCAAAAATCATCCCCCAAATGGAGCACATTAACAAAGAAAGCATATTTTTAGAAAGTATTCCTTCTAAACTTTATAGATAAATTAAAAAAATAATTGATTTCAATCCAAAAAAAAAAAACCAAAGATTGAGAATATATTTGACAAATAAAGTTATAGAAATTGTGGTACAATATAATTACATACTGTTATCTAAGAAAAAAATATAAATTCAAAAGTAATACAGTGTAGCCTTAAAAGTTTATATGACACGCAGAAGTTAAGAAGTGATCAAACTATAGCCAAAACATCGCCTAATAATATTAATAAAAATATGATTTTGAGCCTATCCTTCTGAAAGTATTTGATTATTTTACTGATGTTTCAAAAGAATGAGAAAAAACATGAAAACTTATGAAAAGTAAGAAGTGTATTACAGCAAGTAATCTACAAAAATAGTACAAATTTTACTAATAAATATGAAAAGAAAATTTATTATAAATTAAACTGAAAACAGATTATAATTTACTCCTTGAAATATGACAAACACTATATCAATTACACAAGTACAATGGAAATCATTGTGTATAAAAAGCGGGGGGGCCTGTACAAAAAGTAACAAGTACATGGTGATTGTATTATAAATTCCTAAATTGACAGGTCATGGTGGGTAGTCATGCTCCAGGCATTTAATATTTTAGTAAAAGGTTTATCTTTGCCTTAAGCAAGTTCTATCATTTTGAGGGCATCTAAGTTAACACACTTTTGAAATAAGCATAACCACTCTCAACACACCACACAACCTTATTATAATATCTATCCTATAACCCAACCTCTACCTTGCTTTGTCCCACCTTCAATTAATCTTCCTCATGTTTCTTCCTTAATTTAAAATGCATTAAAGAAATTGCAAAACTGTCCTCCAGAGCATTTGAGATATTTCTCCCCTGGAATTGTCTCTGTTTTAGATCAAATAAACATAAAAATTCTCTATGGGTAAGAAATGTTCATACATTTCTTATACGCTCATGTTATACCTTTAAAAAGGTAAAAGATGTGGCACATCAACAGAAAAAGCACAAGACTGGGGAGACTGAGCGACTGTCAGGACAGTTCCCTAGAGTCCATTCTTATTAGCAAAAGATGGGCTTCATTCTATGATTATAGATCATCAAAATATGTGTGAGGAATCTTGGTTTTAGGAGAGCTTAGGCATGTTTCCAGCAGGGTCTTCTAACATAGCCAGAGTATGTAACTTGTTAAACCTAGTATAAGCCATTAATCAATGCACTCCCTTCCCCCAAACTGTAAACACTAGCCATGGGTTTCTCTATAACTTGTTACTGTAGACTCAAATGGTATACTTGCCTGTGCACACTCAAGACAAATAAGATATTAGCAGGAGTTTGCCCCCAAAGAAAGAAAATGTTTATTTAAGAAGTTGGTACCAAGACTAGCAACAGCTAGTGCTCGAAAAAATCTAGCTTCCCCATGGCCTCTAGTGACTACATAACATCAGGGAAAAAAATCATTAATCATGATTACTATGGGAGTTGGATCATGGGCTCTACTGATTAATCAGGGTTAAGGCAGGGAACTTAGCCCTGCTTTGCATGGCTTCAGGTCCTGTGTTCAGTCATGGCATTGTTCAGTCCAATCTTTAGTAGATGCAGTCCATGGGGCCAGTCCACTTTCATGAGTTCAAAGCTGAAACACAGCTGAGGCCAAGGTGTTATCTTTGTTTTATTAAAACCTTATTCTAGTTTGAGGTTTAATTGTTATATCTTGGTCATGATTAATATACTTGAAGCTTTACTATTGAGTGAGTTTGACACTGACCAGAAACTAATGTCCTAAGGGCTTAATAATTATAAGAAGTGGACACACACTATATGTACAAGCAGGAGGATCTGGGGGAAAGAATGCAAGTGAGTTAGAGTTGTAGCTGGCTGAACAAAATTAGCTTGGTTTAGACCAAACGCAAGCTAAAGAAATAAAACTCACAGGTGTGAGGTGGTATATCATTGTGGTTTTAATTTGCATTTCTCTAATAGTTAGTAAAGTTGAAACATTTTTTCATATGTCTGTTGGCCATTTCTTTGTCTTCTTCTGTGAAGAAGAAAGAAGTGTCTGTTCAGGTCCTCTGCCCATTTTTCAATTGGATTGTTTTTGTTGTTGCTGCTGAGTTGTATGAGTGTGTATATATATATGGCTATTATCCCCTTATCAGAGGCATTGTTTGCAAATATGTTCTCCCATTTGGTTGGTTGCCTTTTTACTTTGTTAATGGTTTCCTTTGCTGTGCAGAAACTTTTTATTTTGATATAGTCCCATTCATTTATTTTTGCTTTTACTTCCCTTGCCTTTGGTGTCAAGTTCATAAAGTTCTCTCTGAACTGACCTCACATCTGTTAGAATGGCTATAATCAACAAGACAAGGAATAATAAGTGCTGGAGAGGCTATGAATAAAAAGAAACCACCATACAACCCAGCCATCCCTCTTCTGGGTATCTACCCCCCAAAATAGAAAACCTAAGTTTGCAAAGACATGTGAACCCCAATGTTCATTGCAACACTATTCATGGTCCTTTGATAGATGACTGAATAAAGAAGTTGTGGTATATATATATATTTTTTTCTTTTAAAGATTTATTTATTGTTTTTGACAGAGAGAGAGATACAGAGACAGAGACAGAGAGAATGGGGAGGGCCCAGAACAGTCTCCATAGTTGCACATCATCGGTTTTTCCACATAGTTTCATTCCGCAGGTGGGTGCGAGGCTGCACAGTGCAGGAACTGGGCCGGGGTCTCACCCTGGTGAGAACTGAACTGGGGGCACTCCCCAATTCAGCATATGGGTCAGCACGGCCGGCCGAGGCGGAGATTCGATCCTCAGTCCCTGGGGCTACAAAGTGAGCGCCTAACCCACTGAGCCATCCCGGCTTCCCATTTTTTTTTTTTTAAGTTTATTTTATTTTTTTTTTGACAGAGAGAGAGAGAAAGAGAGAGAGAGAGAGAGAGAGACAGAGACAGAGACAGAGACAGAAACAGAGAGAGAACTGAACTGGGGGAACTCCCCAGTTCAGCATATGGGTCTGCGTGGGCCAGGGCTGGGATTCGATCCTCGGTCCCTGGCATTGCAAAGTGAGCACTTAACCCACTGAGCCATCCTGGCTTCCCTTATTGTGGTATATTTAAACAATGGAATACTACTCAGTGATAAGAAAAGATGAAATATAGCTATTTGTGACAACATGGAGGGACCTTGAGATCATCATATTAAACAAGATAAATCAGACTGAAAGAATCAAGAAACATATGACCTAACTTATAGGTGGATTATAAAACCAAAAGTAACAAAGAAACAAAAACTTATGGACACAGTCAATAGTTTAGTGGTTACCTGAGTGTAAAGTAGAAAGTGAGTAAAGAGAGGGGAGGTAGTTGGGAGGGGACACCAGATATATTGTGATAGAGAGTGAGCTGATTCTGAGTGGTGAGTACATAATGCAATACATAGACAACGTAATGTACAGTTGTACACCTGGAAACTATAATTGTTACCAACCAATGTCATCCCAATAAATTTAAAAATAATAAAAAAATTACTATGAAAAAATTATTTGACCTCTTCACATAATTCTGTAATATAGAGATCATTACATGTCAGTAATGCTACCAAAGCTAGCTTTTCCTCCAGCAATAGATCAGACAGATGTTTCATCAGCTGGCGACAGATGAAAGTTTTGACTGGCACTTAAAGCCATTAGTAACTCAATCATGAACCCTCGAACACTAAAATTATACAAAGACTACAAGATGTTTACACTATGAGGAGCCCTCTGAGACTACTAACCCTCTCCTCCACCCACCCTAGCCCCTGTCCCTGACATTAAAAATCCCACTTTTTTTCTTAGAATTACCTTGAGGAATAAGTACTTTGAATAAAATAATAGTCAAAATTTCTTTCATTTATTATTCTCCCAACATTTCCTCCTCTTTCTCTGCTTCCAAAACACATTGTTCATTATGAATTTCAAGAAATATAAGTTCATGTGTAATGTAATTTCACAGCACATTGTGATCACTCAGAATGAAGCATGCAAAAGACAAGTTTCCAAGGGAAAATTTGGAATGAAAATTATAGAAATGACGAAACGCATGATAGTATTCAATGACTAGAACCTGTTGGGTGTTATGCTAATATTCTTGGGGATATCTAAGTATTGTTACATTATTTAAATGTCTAAAGAGCATTTTACATTTTTCTTTATGTAATAAAGTTATTAATACTAACAACTTTACAGTAATGCACACAGACCTGATTTTGGTAGTCACCTTCTCCTTCCATGGTACTTTAGTCCTTACAACCTTTTGTTTGTATAACATATATAATTAGAATATCAAATTTGAATATTTAATGTTCAAACATAATGTCCAGATTTTTTAAAAGGATAAAAAGATTTTTAAGATGTTAAATTATTAATAGAAAATTAAATTACATTTATGTAATTTTAGGAATTCAGGCTGAATCACAACTATAATGAGTAATAACTTTGTATAGCTAATGTCACTAGAAAAATTCAAATAAATTTTCAAGAGAGAATAATTAGCATACTTGTGTCATAACAAAGGGGGCATTCACTGTTTCTTTGCTGTTTTGTTTGGGGTGCAACTTTTAAAATTTTGTTTCTGTATGAACGACAGAAAATATTATAAACACGTGTGAACTTCTTCTGCTCAGGTCATTCACTTGTCTTACATGTATATATAAGAGGGACAGAGGAGTGGGGAGCAATCTAAAAGAGTAAAGATAAAACAGGAAAAATGTTTTGATATTTCTCTTCTTTAATGAATGAAGAAAATGCAAGTTTTTGATTAGCTACTTAGATTCCCATTTCATTATTTGTTAATTAGTGTTGTAGGAATTGTTTTGGTAAAGCAACCTCTATTTAATTAAAAAGTTCTCTGTATTAGTAATATTAAATATCAATGTAAATGTGTTACTCACATTTGTCTTTATGCAAAGCACGTTTTCCTCAATTCTGTCATAGGTAAACTCAATTTCTCTTATTATTTATTAAAGAATGCTCATAAAAACACAGCAATAAGCTGAATGTGTACTTAGTTTCATCATTTATAGTACGTCAACATTTAATAAATGCTAATTTCTTAAACTTTCAACACCAAAAACTAATGAAAAACTAAGGTTAAAGTATTTCAAAAGAGTTTACTTTATGGGGAAAGCCGGGATGGCTCAGTGGGCTAAGTGCTCATCTTGCAGCGCTGGAGACCCTGAGGACTGAGGATCGAATCCCGGCCCCGAATCCCGGCCCCGAATCCCGGCCCCGAATCCCGGCCCCGGCCTGTGCAGACCCATATGCTGAATGGGGAGTTCTCTCGCTATCTCTGTCTCTGTATATCTCTCTCTCTCTCTGTCAAAAAATAAGATAAAATAAAAAATCCTTTAAAAAAAAGTTTCTTTCACTGTACTTATTATGCAAATATATATGTATTTTATATGTAATTTTAAAAGGCAGATGATTTAATTAGTTTCCAAATTAGACATAGAAATATTTTATTTTTAGCAATGTAAAGTACATAAAATCATAATAAAACTAACTTAAATTTATTTTCAAAATATTAGCATTTCTTTATATAGTATTTAGTCCCAAATGTGAACTAGAACTATGTAATTTTGAAGTCCATAAAATAAGAGTTTACACCAGGGAATGAGGTAGAAACACAGACCACAGTTCAACTAAAATTCCTAAACTTTATTGCAATTAGCAGTAAGATCAACTATAAGACAAAGCATTTGCCAGCAAAATATGAGAACTGTGTGTACTACATCCTAAACAGTACTGTAAAAATCTTCATCTATGCTGCATAACCTTGACTTCCCGGCTGATTTGATAATCAGAGCAATCTTGGAAACCCCATGTTGAAGTTGACAGAGCCACAACCAGGAATGAGGGTGAAACTCTATATTACCATGAACTTTCCAATGAGTTAGAGATAAACTAGTTATTCCCCAATTTTACTGAGAAATTGTTGACAAATATAATTGTACAAATGTAAACTGTACAAGATGACAATAGACACTGGATATACACTATAGAAAGATCACCCACATCATGATATTAACACAGCCATCACCATAGATAATTAACTCTGTGTATGTTTGTGTGTGTGTGGTGAGAATGCTTAAGATTTGCTCTCAGAAAATAAGTACCGTATAGACTATTGTATTACTAATTATAGTCACCATGCTGGATATTAGATCCTCAGAACTTATTCATTGCACAATTGAAAGTTTATACCCTTTGATCTACATCTCCCCATTTTCCCATCCTCCTAGCCCCTGGCAACCACAATTCTATTTGATGTTTTACACATAGGTGCTACCATCCAGTATTTCTTTCTCTCTGATAAACTTATCACTTAGCATAATGCCCTCCATCTTTATCCATGTTGTTTAACATGGCAGTATTTCTTTCTTTTACATGGATAAATAGTATTCTGCTACATATATATGTACATATGCATATATAAGCCACATTTTCTTTATTCGTTCATCCTTTGAAGAATATTTAAGTTGTTTCCAGATCTTGGCTAATATGCTGCATAATCATGGGAGTGCAGATATCTCTTTGAGATACTGTTTTCTTTTTCTTCAAATATATGCGATACCCAGGAATGACATTGCTGGGTCATATGGTAGTGCTTTAATTATTTGAGAAACTGCCAGACTGCTTTCCATAATAATTGTACCAATTTGCATGTTGATCGACAGTGTAAGAGGGTCCCTTTTTTTCCACAGCCTTGCCAATATTTGTTATTGCTTTTCTTTTTGATATTCTCCATTCTAACAAATATGAAATGACATCTCATTGTGGTTTTTATTTGCATTTCCCTGATGATTAGTGATGTTGATCTACTTTTCCTGTACCTACTGGTCATTTCTATGTCTTCTTCAGAAAAATGTCTATACAGGTCCTTCTCCAATTTGTAATTGAACTATTTGCTTTTGGCCATTGAGATGTTTATGTATTTTGAGTATTCAGTCCTTATGAGATATGTGATGTACAAATATTTCTTCCATTTTGTAGGTTGTATTTTAAGCTGACAATAACTTAACTAAATTGCATAGAAATCTTGTACATGTATATGTGCCTCCACCACAATTTACATATTTTATATTATATATAATTAACAAAATATGGTAGTCATTTTTACCACTTTTGTCAAGATCCAAAGACATATATTCAATTACCTAAAGGCCATCCCATTTAGATGTTTCATGAAAACTGCAAACTTAAACAATTCACTTTAGTAAATCAGTCAGAAGTTGATGGTATTCTGGCCCTTATTAATTTTCTCATTGTTCTAGACCTATACTTACGAAAGTATAGAGCAATCTTATATTTCATCAATTCACCTTATTGTTTTATCTATTAGCCTCAATAAGTCAGTAATAATTACCCTCTGTACACTCTCTAATAACCACTTTGCCTTTGAATTACTGAAATCTCTCTATACTTGCCATATGATTTGCTTGTCTATTATTGGTGGATGTGGTAGAAAACCATATATATTTTCATTTTTTCACTTTTTAGAGTTTAGTGATATATGTTGAAGGTCATAAGATAATGAAACTCACCAAAAAGAACATAGGAATGAAATTAAGGGACAAAGGTCAAAGAGTTATATTTTCTCTCTTTTTAATATTTCTCTATATCTTTTGTCACAAAATATTGGTGGGTTCAATATGTGTTGTACAAATTTAACTTTGGAAGGAAACCTTATATAATGTGGTATCAGGAGAAAAATGGTATTCTCAGCTATGTAAGTTCTGGTCAAAAATATAGATGTTTCACTAAGTCTTGAGATTCAAGTTATTAACTATTGAGGTTAATAAAATTCACCAATATCAATATGCCAAATTAATATTTGCCTTTTTAAAAGTCACTTCAAGATTCCAATTATTACATCTCAAATAAACAAAGGAAAATCTGTGTCATGCTGAACATAAAAATTTAAAGTATAAATCATTATCTCTTCACATAAGTACATCCCTTGCAATCTGTGTCCTAAAGAATATCACCAGCATTAATCTATCCATCTGAATTATTCTGTTACTAGGAACCACTAAGAACTTTCTATACTAGATTAAATCTAATTTGGTATAATCTGCTTCATTAATCTAACAAACAAACACTAAATATTTTCTAAGCAAATACTGTCAGAAAAGCCTTATTAGAGTAGTAATTTAAAAAATGGTGTCTTCCTTATGACATTTTCAATCTAGTTTGAAAAGTACTTGATGTATGTAGATGGTTTATAAATAAGACTTTACAAAAACCGTTAAATAGATAGCAGAGAATATAAATCATAAGTTCAGAAGAGGAAGTTAAAATATAATGTCAAAGAGATAAAATTTGTGTTAGATACAAAAATGGCTTATGATTTATATCAGATGAGAGAAAAGGGGATTTTTTTTAAGTAAAACAATACCACTCAAGCCAAGGATATTAAATATATTTTTATTTATTTATTTTTATTTTTGACAGAGAGAGAGATACAGAGACAGAGACAGAGAGAGAACTGAACTGGGGGAGCTCCCAGTTCAGCATATGGTTCCGCACGGGCCGGGGCCGGGATTCTATCCCTGGTCCCCGGCGCTGCAAAGTGAGCGCTTAACCCACTGAGCCATCCCGGCTTCCTCAAGCCAAGGATATTAAACATGTAAGATTAGTTGCTTGTAAAAGAGGAAATTTCAAATTAAGACAAGGTTATAAAGGATCATGAATGAAAAGTGAAGGTGTTTGGATTATATCTTGTGCATAATAAAAAGAAATTACCAATATCTTGATCACAAAAATTATATTAGAAAAGAAGCATTAAAAAACACACAAGTTGGGGAATAGTTATAATTCATATTAAGAGGTCCTAAGCTCTATATCTACTTCAGTATATTACCTTAGAACAAATTGAGGATTCCCAGATGGTAAGGTTTTTGCAACCAACAAGGGCAGTGATTCTTGTGCAAATTAACAAAGAAAAAAATGGGTTTAATTAATTCAATTTACTATGACATTTTCTATAACCATCTAAAAGTATGAAATTCAAACAAAATTAGAGAAAAACAAAAAATAAAAAATTAAGTATAAAAAATAGATAGAGATATGGTAAACTGAACCAAAAGAAGCAGAGTACTACTTTGAAAGGGTATAAAATGTAAAAAGAATCAAATTTACATAATAAGGCAAGGCAGTGAAGACGAAAAGAAAAACTGTTTTTAACAATTAAGCAACATGCAGTTGCTTCTAACTTTTTTTTTTAATATATTAAGTACAACCATGATTATATCTTGACATTTATATCTATTATTCCTATGCAGGTAGATGAGACCTTGTAAATTTATTTATTCTCAGACATCTATGTCAAAAATCTACTCTGGCTGATGCCAAAAGATCAATATTATTAAAATATTTTTAGTAGTCCATGGCTAAAGATGTTGTAGAATCATGATACCATTAGAAATGCTGGAGTTTCAATTTCCAGTCAAGATGGTAGAGTATGTAAATGTTGTGCTTGCCTCCTCTTATGACCACATTAAAATTACAACTAAACTACAGAATAGCCACCATTCAGAATTGCCTGAAACATATCTGAACTGAAGTCCTACAACTAAAGACACACAGAAGAAGCCTGGTAGGAGGAGTAGAGACATAGAATGGCCTGGTGCCATAACTATGTGAGACCATTAATAGTCAAAAGAAATATCTTGGTGGTGGAGATTTCCACTAGAGAAGTGAGAGGTCACAGCCCCTCATCAGGCTTTCCAGCCCAGGGTTCCAGTGCTAGGGAGAGAAGTCCCTACAATTTCTGGCTGTGAAAACCAGTAGGGATTGTGGCTGAGGGAAATGAAGGTCAGCTGGAATCCCAGGCATCCCTCTTAAAAGGCCCACACATGAACTTGCTCACAAATGAATTTACGGCTCTGAGTTCCAGAACTGGGCAGCAGCTTGAAAGGCATCAAGGGACATATGTAGAGGAAATGAGTTGCCTACATTCAGTGTGAGTGATGGAGGAGCAGCTTTCTTTGAGACAGTAGTGTTGGCAGAATTCATTATTTCTTTGCTGAGCCCTTCCCAAATTGCTGATGCAGGTATTATCACATCTGAGTCCCCATCAACCTGGCTAACACTATTCTTCTGTCCTTTGCTAATGATGCCCTTACACCTCATCTCACCCAAATTGTGGTCCTACCAAAGGCACTTTTAGTAGCTTTTCAGTTCAAACAGCCAGTTATAGCTCATGCTGCAGATTTTCCTAAAGTCTCTCAAAGGTTCACGTAACTGAAATAAGCAGCATTGGGCTTCAGTAT
This sequence comes from Craseonycteris thonglongyai, assembly GCA_004027555.1. Classification (NCBI taxonomy): domain Eukaryota; kingdom Metazoa; phylum Chordata; class Mammalia; order Chiroptera; family Craseonycteridae; genus Craseonycteris; species Craseonycteris thonglongyai. The sequence continues at coordinate 11,882 of PVKE010000851.1, forward strand.
GTCCTGTACCTCTGGCTGAGCAGCCATAAGCCTGGCACTAGGGACAGCCAGCCTTGGTTTTTGGTCTGACCATTCAACACATTGCCAAGCTCAGTGCAGTTGGCTTTCATCAGTAGATTGCTTTGTGGCTCATTCCAGGTGACACCAGGTAGGACACAGGCTGTGACTGAATAGGACCTGTTTCAAGGACCACTCAGGAGGCCCTGGGCCTGGCACACCCAGTGGCAAGCTTCAGGCAGAGCCAGCATATCACCTGATGGCTAAACCCAAGGGAATAACTGGATAGGCCCTACAACCCTGATAAAGCAAACCCTGCTCTGTAAGGCCAGCCCTTGCACCACAGCTTGTTTATTATAATCATGGCCCCACAATCAATCAGGGCAATGATCAATTTCTCTCACTAAAATGCAAACAGCAATCAAGGGTCAACTACAAGAGGGTATACACAACCCGCACAAGGGGCACATCGAGTGTACCTGGCTCACGTGACCATGGAGACTACCAGGCCACTCAGAATACCGATTATATAAGCCCACACTACTAAGACTGGGAGGCATAGTAGCTCTACCTAACTGGTAGAAACAAACACAGGAAGGCAACCAAAACTGGGGATACAGAGAAATATGTTCCAAATTAAAAAAAAAAAAAAAAAGGCAGAACAAAGATCCATAAAAAGAACTAAAAGTAGAGACAAGTAATCTACCAGAAGCAGAGTTCCAAAACCTAATTATAGAAATACTTAATTATCTAATAGAGAATTTCAACACAGATATAGGAAACATATAAATGGGTGGAGATAGAAAACATCAAAAAGAACCAGTCAGAAATAAAGAATAGTATAACAAAAATGAAGACTACATTAGAGGAAATAAACTGATTAGCTAAAGCAGAGTATTAAATCAGCCATTTTAAAACATAAGTTAGCAGAAAGCACCCAATCAGAACAGCAAAAAGGGAAATTTACCCAAATGAGTACAGTTTATGGAGCCCTGGAACATTATTAAGTGTACCAACACTTGTATCATAGATATATCAGAAAAAGAAGAAAGAAAACAAGAAATTGAAAACCTTTTGAAGAAATAAAGACTGACAACTTTCTTAATGTGGTGAAGAAAATATGCATTGAAGCCCAAGAAGCATAGAGAGGCCCAAACAAAATGAACCCAAACAGGCACACCCCAAGACACAGCCTAATTAAAATTTCAAAGGTCAAACACAAAGAGAAAAATCTTAAAAGCAGCTAGAGAGAAGTAATTAGTTACCTACAAGGGAGCTCCCATAGACTCTCACCTGATTTCTCAACAAAAACTTTGTAGGCCAGAAGGCATTAATCTAAGTGATGAAAAGCAGGGACCTACAACCCAAGATTACACAGCAAAGCTATTATTTAGAATCAAAAAACAGATAAAGAGCTTCCTCGACAAGTAAAAATTAAAGGAGTTCATCACTGCCAAATCAGTATTAAAAGGAATCAAAGAGGGACTTCTATAAGACAAAATAATAATAATAATAAAAGTATATATAAATAAGATGGCAATAACTATATATCTATCAACAATTAATTTCAATTTAAATGGATAAAATGCTCCAATCAGAAGATAGCATGGCTACCTGGAGAAGAAAATAAGACCCATACAAAAACTACCTATAAGAGACCAAGTTCAGATCAAAAGACACACAGATTTAAAGTAAAGAGATGGGAAAAGATAGTTCATAAAAACGAAAATAAAAAATGAAAGCTGGGGAAGCAACGTTTATACAAGACAAAATAGACTTTAAAACAAAGGCTATAACAACAAACAAAAAAATACCCAGTAATCCCACTTTGGGGTATTTATTTGAAGAATTCAAAATGCTACTTCGAAGAGATGTGCACATTCCTTATGTTCATTGTGGCAATGTTTATCATAGTCAAGATATGAAAGCAGCCTGGGTATTTGTCAGTGGATGAATGGATAAGAAGGAGATGGCACATATACACAATGGAACATTGCTTGGCCATGAAAGGGAATGGGTTCATGCCATCACTGATGGCATGATGGACCTGGAGGGTATTGTGCTGAGTAGAGCATTTCGGGCAAAGGCAAATGCAATGTAATTTCCCTTATATGTAAAATCCAAAGAACAAGTAATTAAACAAACAAAACAGAAACAACCTCAGAAATACAGAGAACATTTTGATGGTTGCCAGATGGAAGACAAATTGGGGGATGAGTGAAAAAGAGAAAGGGATTAAGAAGTACAATTCAGTTGTTACAAAGTATTCATGGGGAAGTATGGTATAACATAAGAAATGTAGCCATTATAGATGGGTACTAGATTTATCAGGGTGATAGATATGAGGGGGTTGGGGGCAGGGTAAAAAATGTAAATGGGATAAGAAGTACAAATTGGTAATTAAAGAACAGTCATGGAGATATACAGTAAAGCATAGGAAATATGGTCAACGATATAATAATAACTATATATAGTGTCAGACAGGTACTAGACTTGTCAGGGGGATCACTTCTTAAGTTAGATATTTAACCACTATGCTCTACACATGAAATTAATATAAAATAACATTAAATGTCAATTGTAATTAAAAACTTTAAGGGGAAACATGTTGAAGTGATTCAAATTTCCAGCAATAAAACAAGTCAGTCCTAGGGATGCAATGTACAGCATAGGAAATATGGTCAATAATATTGTGATAGTGTGGTATGATGTCACATAGTTGTTGGACTTATCATGGTGATCACTTCTTTAGGTATATAAATGTTGAATAATTATGGTGTGCATGTGAAACTAATATAAAATTTTATGTTAGCTAAATTTTAATGAAAATCTTGATAAAATGAAATACCAGAGTACCAATGCTATCTAACTGCCCTTAGCAACATGGTTCCCTATATGGCAGTGGTTAGAGCCTCGAGTAAGTGGCAGGCACTCTCACTATTAATGGAAAGGGCATAGACCTTCTGGTTTCTTTCCACTTCCAATTTAACTCTTTTTTTTTTTTTTCTTATTAGAAATAGGCTGCAGTAATTTTTTGATTAAAAACAGTAATCACCTATATGAAGAACCCAGGAAGGTAAGAGGAACCAAGAGGTAGAGGGGCAGTCACTCACTTATTTTGTGTCTGTTCATACATTTTTGTACAGTATATACCTTTCAGTCTGAAGGTTTTCTTCCAGTAGTGATCTCCACCTCCCACCCACTCCCCCCAAAAACATCATTTTTAAAAAGGAAAAGCTATCTTTCTTGAAAAGCTTCGTGGTTAGACCAGCCCTTTGTTGTCTGGCCTAGCTCAGCAATGTGTTCTATTTCTTTAGTATGCAAAAAGCACAGATAAAATGAAGTAATGACTGAATGTTACAGTGATTTTTATTCCCAGAAAGTGGGCCATTAATTAGCAATTATCTAACAGCTGATGTTCTTGCTGCCCTACTCGCCTATCTCTCAAAGGGACTTTCTTTCCTATCAAATAGATGGGGCAAGATGCTCTGAAATTGGTTATGACATAATCAAGGAAGGTAAGAAGTAGCATGAGCTAGTTTCAAGAAATTATTAGGCTTTTGAAAGGAATATAAGAACAAAATTAATCAAAGAACATTCATTACTCATTAGAGAGAGAGAATATGGTGAGAGACAGAATAAGAATAAAAAATCACTGAAGGTTAATAATACCTGTTGTCTTGAGAGTATGGCAGTATATAGCACCTAAAGATAAACATTACCATAGTTTATGGGACCTAGAATGTGAACAGATAAATTCAGTTTCTTAATATGTAGTGCAAACTCTTCACTAAATCCAGTGTGACTTGTTCAGATCCGGAAACAAAATATCTCTTTCTCATTGGCTATAGTACAATTAATTACACTTTACTCAGGTAGTAGAAATCTTGATGCCCTATTTAATCTTTATCTATTTTTAATCTTACTGAGTCTTTAAGTGGTTTCATATGCATAATATTTTATTATATATTTCAAAGAAGGAAATAAGTGGTTTTAGCACCTGGGAAGGAAGGAAATAAATCTTATGATTATGAGAGAAGCAATTTATGTAACTACTATAAAAGCACCAACATGAAGTCTATTGTATCTGTTTTAACTCACAATATGGGGGACTGTTCCTTTCTCTTACACTCCCACTTCACTTGCCTCCAAATTACCCAATTAAATTGGGTAATATAGAGCCTTGTAGTAATATTGTTCATTTGGGAAAGGTAAAAATCAGTTTCAACTACATTACCTAGTAAAGTTGGTGAATAAATTTTGGAGTTTCTAATATTCTATGATTTTAAGCATTTTTATTTTCTGCTTTAACTGATTTTTATTATATATATTATTTTAAATATGACTCTATTGATATGCATGTTTATATGAGTTTAAAAAATTTAAGATTTATTTTATTGAGCGAGAGAGAGAAGAAGAAGGCCCAGAGCAATTCCCATAGTTGTACATTATTAGTTTCAAAACAGTCTCATTCCATACAGGGGAATGTGGGGCCACACAGGGTGGGAACTGGAGGCCTCCCACATTGGAGGCATGCAGGCTGGGTTTTAGACTCAGTCTCTGGACCTTGGAGTTTCAAGGCAAATGCTCAACCTGTTGAGCAATCCCGGCGCTCCCAACATCATTTGTAAATCTCTTAATGTTATGCCTAGTTAGTCAAATAACTACCTGTCAATATAGCATGCTAATTTCCCAAAGGTCAAAACAAGTAGTCATTTATTTAACGTTTAGTGAAAGCTCCTGCCATTTAGAGTCCACTTTGTGAATATCTGTGAAGGAACCACTTCTACTTAAGTGAATTGCGTAACTGGATTTGGAAAGTGACTAGTTACAATATTAGTATGTCTGGAGAAATAAATATGCCCCCAAGTCCCTCTTAATACAATTCTCTCACCTCTTATTTATAATTTGTAGACTTTTCTAAAAATAAAATCATCTTGATAAGTGATTTAGAACCACAGATTAATGAGTTTTAAATTGTTTTCCTACTATGTGTAATTTAGTAAAAGGATATTAAGAAACTATATTGTCACCTTTCTCCTTCAAAATAGTATGCCAAGTTAAATTTAGAAAGATAAGATCTCCACTCCAACTTGAATGATTATTTATATATTTTTTTCTTTTCTTCCTCAAATGAGTTATTGAATTAACTGTTAGTCATTTGACTTTCTATAAATAAATGTTTTCCTATTATTCATAATCATTAAAATATAAAACTAGGAAAAGCTGGGATGGCTCAGCGGGTTGAGTGCTTTCTTTGAAGCCCCGGGCACCGATGATCGAATCCCGGACTATGCTGACCCACATGCTGAACTGGGGTGTGCCCCCAGTTCAGTTCTTGCCGGGGCCTATGTGGGAGGCTCCCAGCCCAGTTCCTGCCCTGCGCAGCCCTGTGCCCACCTATGGAGTGAAACTATATGGAAAACTAATGCTGTCAACTATGGAGACTGCTCTGGGCCCTCCCTTCTTCTCTCTTTCTCTGTTTCTGTCTCTGTCAAAAATCAATAAAATAAATCTTAAAAAAATATATATATAACTATATTTTGAGGACAGATTATAAAATATTATATGTCATTTCTGTCTAAAAATATTCTTGTAACTTTTAAATTAAATTGAAAAAAGTTTTAGTTTACAAATCTTGATTCCTTTTTGTTTCACTTTTCAATATAGCAAGAACAATTTTAATTATATCTAAAGTCACTATGTTTTGTTGTGTTTTGTTCTACATTATTTAACTGATTTACTTAAGTTTGCTGTGGACTGATGGATGTGTACTAAGGAAGTAAGGAGTTTGCTGGTTGATCTCCTCTGCCAAGGGTATAGAAATTCTTCATTTCAAGAAAAGAAAGATGTTATTTTTTGCCTTGAATTCAACATCAGATTGAGAAAATGCTGTTAGCACAGTAATAGCACCTACCTTTACAGCTTTAGTATGTTTTCTTTATTTAAATTCTATACTTGGGATCCAGATATTTGGAAAACTTTTCTGAGATCTATATGCTATTGTATAGCTTTTTAGCAGTTCTCATCTTGGCTCTCAGAATACATCTCTTCATGTTTACTTAGAAAAATATAAAATTATTGAAAAGATAGAGAAGATGTGTCCATTTGAGAAAGTAGCTAGTGCCAGAAAATAACACACTTAGAAGTACAGTCACATACCACTTAATGAGAAAAATATGTCCTCAGAAATGCCTCTTTAGGTGGGTTGCCATTATATGAACACCATAAAGTACAGTTACACAAACCTATATAGGACAGCCTACTACATACTTCAGCTATACGCTATAACCTATTATTCCTAGGCTACAAGCCTAAATATTATGATACCATATGAAACAACATGAGGTAAAATCATACACAAGATAAAATGATGCAATCAATGAGATGTATGAGTCTAGTACTGGCATAATGTGGCATACTATTTTACAGCAAACCATTTTTATAAGTAGAGAGAGTACTATAAAATAATGATAAAAGTATAATAAATGTAATAGTCACATTTGTCATTATCAACTATTAGGTATTATTATGAATTGTGCATAATTGTATGCTATATATCCTTATATGACTGGCAGTACAGTAGATTTCTTTACACATTTCACCACAAACACAAGTAATGTACTGCACTATGATAATAGTATGTCTACAATGTCAGTAAATAAAAAAAAAAAGTTCAGCTCCCCTATAATTATATGGGATCACCACTGTGAATTGGGATCTTCATTGACTGAAACATTATTATGCAATACATGACTAGTTGCTCTTTTTAGAAAGCTTTCCTCTCTAATATTAGATACTTAAAAAATTTCCCTTGAAAATTACAAGAAGAGTTTAATTTTTTTTCTCCTAGGTTTTGTTCAGACCTCAGGCACCATATTTGATTCATGTTTCCTCAGGTTTCAATTTCCTATAAAGTAAAAGTAATAAATAAAATAAAATCATCTCTGTGGTGAGCACTTAACACAATGCATGAACAATATAATGTACAGTTGTATACCTGGAGACTATGTAATTATTACCAATCAATGTCACCCCAATATGTTTAACAATAAAAAATAAAATAAAATAAATCTGTTGTTGTTTTTCTGTTTGTTTGGTTTTTTTGTCAAAGAAATTTTGGGATGAGATGCTTTGAAATTTTTTTCCTTCATTTTAGGGGAAAGAGAATAGTCTTAGAACCAGGAAGAATTTTATTTTTACTAAACCAAAACCTACTCTAACTGCAAAGTCTTGCATCAGTTGTTTAAATTTTCTGAGTCATTTTCCTCAAATTTAGAAACTATCTTAGTAATAGTTATTGTGCAAACTTTTGTGACAAGCAAGTAATATATCTCTGAATATAACCTGTGGAAAGTTAAAATGCCCCTAGATTTCTTAGTACTCTTATGAAAAGTCCTAACCTCCTGAAACGTGGAAATTTACATGATATAAGACAGAGAATTAACACTTTCAATTCCTCAAGAAGGATTTTACTATTCAAATACCATGAGGTAGATTGGTAGTCATTTATCTAATTAATTGCTCTGATCCAAAAGTGTGGAATACTCTGGACTATTTCCTAAGGTTAAGCTTCAATGCACCAGAAAAACAGGAGCACTCTCTGAGTATGTATTTACATTTCAAAAGGTATGAACCTTGAACTTGGGGGTATCTCTAAGTCATAAAAGAAATCAGCCATGGTTTATATGACTCTTGGAAAAACACACTGATATTTTGAAACATTAGAGTGAAAATGTAGGATACTTTTTATTCTATCTCAAGATACAGAGAGGGCTAGCTATCTCTTGCCTATCTATATATAAATGGAGAAAATTCTATGTTCTCTGTTTCTCACCTATGATAGATTCTCCAATTTGTATGCGTAGACATTTGACCTGACTTTCTTTACAGAGTTGCTCCTTAGGTAAGAATCAGAGTGTGGGAAAACAGCATGACCATTATTTTGTTTTTTAAGTAGATCAAAATTGTCTAACCCACAGTCCTGCAAGCCACATGCAGCTCAGGACAGCTTTGAATGTGGCCCAGTAGAAATCCATGAAATTTCTTAAAGCATTTTGAGACTCTGAGATTTTTTTCTTTTTAGCCCATCACTTATCAATAGTGGTAGTGCATTTTATGTGTGGACTGAGACAATTCTTCTTCTTTCAAAGTAGCCTAGAGAAAGTAAAAAATTAGACACCACTGAAGTAGATAATAATGTGATTCTGATTTATAATACTTTGTGTTCACATTCAATTCAATATAAAATTTTTAAATAATGACTTTAAAAAACCAACATTTGTTATACCAGTGTTTCAGATTTTTTTTTTTTAAGGAGTCTTGCATTCAGTAACCAGGTTAGGAGAAGGTCTCAAGTTGGGTTTGTAGTCATATATCCTCAGAGGAGAATATTTCTATTTTTCTAAAATGTATAAAACACTGAACTAGTGGTGAACAGAGACCACAGCTCTCAACATCATTAACACACACACACATGCACACACAATAGCTCAATAATATTATTCAGTGGAGACAAAACCACTTAATAGGATTCAGGATTAATTGATCAATATTAATTTATTCGACTTACAGAGTGCCCAATAAATGAAAGGCACATCTATCTCTTCATAGGTTTCTGTCTATACAACCTGTCAGTATTATATAAGGATGCTTAATATTACTGGCAATTATTATGTTATTCTTCTATGCTCTGGACATGGTGGTTCAGGGAAGGGAGATCATTTCCCAAGGTCATCAAATCTCATTGCTTTAGAAACTTAAGTTACCTAGGAGATGGCATCATAATGTAGAATTATATTCCCAGGAGATTTAAGGATGCAAATTGTGATGTGTTACAGTGACCTTTCATCTACACTTGTAATTTCCATGATACTTAATGGGAAGCAGGCAAGCAGCATGGTTGGTCTGTTGCTGACCTTGAGCTAGTTACTCATTCTCCTAAGCTCTATTTGAATTCAACATTGACATTCATTTTGAACTTAGAACAGGAATAGAAACATTGTATGCATGTAAAAATGATTAATTTCTGAATTTAATTAACTGATAAATTCTTCCATTGTTTTTTGTTTTTGTTTTTGTTTTGTTGTTATTTGTGTGTGTGTGTGTGTGTGTGTGTGTGTGTATGTATTTCTCTGGTTAAATTTAAACCCTTGTTTATAATTTATACTAAAATTGCTCAAATCAACCTACAAAGAGAGGTTTTTCCTAATACTATCTGTTTTTCTCAGTTTACAACAAATGTCTGTTTATCCTTCTAAAAATATGTATTGGCACATTCTATATGTTTATAACATTCTAGACACTGGTGAAAATAAAGAGGTATAAAAACTATTGAGGATTTTATAATCTCATTGGGAAAAGCAAATCAATGCCAAAACATGATTGCCAGAGGCAGGGGTTAGGGGCGGGCAAAATGAGTGAAGGGGGTCAAAAGCTAAAAACTTTCAGTTATAAAATAATAATCATGAGAATGTAATATACAACATAGTGACTATAGTTCAATACTACTATACTGCATATTTGAAAGTTACTAAGAAAGTAGGTCTTAAAAGTTCTTACCACAGAAAAAAATAATTGTAACTATGGATTGTGACATATGTTAACTAGACCTATTATGACCATTTTACAATATATACCAGGGGTGGCCAACAAGTCGATCGCGATCTACCGGTCGATCGCGAGGCCAATTTTGGTCGATCGTCGATCGCTCGCAATGTCTGGGGTGGAATTCCGTGTACCATGGACTCTGAAGCGATTGTAGCTCTTACAACTCCAGCGGCGCCGCTGCGGCGCCCGGCTGATTTGAAGCGCCAACTCCAGCGGCACCAATACAGCACCCGGCTGATTTGAAGTGTCAAATCATAACATACAATCCTAAGAAACTGACAAAATGGGGTATCAGAGTTTATACTCTAGCTCAGGGGTGGCCAACAAGTCGATCGCGACACACTTTTAAGATAAAAAGTAGATCTTATATACAGAAAAGTTGGCCACCCCTGATATATACAATTAGCAAATCATTATGTTGTATACCTGAAACTAATATAATGTTTTATGTCAATTAAACTTCAACAAAAATAATAAGAGAATCCCTGTGTAAAGGAAAAAAATTAAAAAGTCACAGAAGAAAAAATCATGGGGATGCCCAGATAACTCAGCGGTTGAGTGCTTGCCTGGTAATCACAAGGTGCAGGGTTGGATTCCTGACCCTAGATTGTGCAAATCCATATTCTGAACCATGGAGCAACTGGTAACTACCAGGATGGTTTGGCAGTGAAAGTTCTTGCCTAGTATGAGGGAGGTCCCCAGTTGGGTTCACTCCCTGTAGGGCCCCACACTCTCCTGTGTGAAATGAAACGATGTCACAACTCATAATGTACAACCTTGGAGACTTCTGTGGGCCTTCTCTCTTCTTTCCCTCCCTCTCCCATCCCTCACTTTCTCTCAAACAATAAAATTAATCTTAAAAAAAAAAAGAAGAAAAAAAAAAAGTAAAAAATAAGCAAAGAAAGCTTGCTAAAAAGTAATGTTAGTTCTAATATTAAATGGAGGTAAGAATAATTTATATAGTACATGTGTTTGTCAATTCATCACTGGAGTTCATGAGAGAAGTTATGTCTAGAAATAAATGAATAAGAATTTTGGTGATAATGTAGTTTAATATCATGACTGTGAAGCAAGTCCAAAGAACTACATATTGTGTGATCCCAATTAATTAAATATCCAGAATAGGCAAATCTATAGAAATAGAAAGTAGATTATTGGTTTCCTAGGGCTGGAGAAAAGAAGTTGAAAATTTTGCAGGGTGATGACTAAAGAATACAGGGTTTATTTTATGAGTAATAAAAATTTTATAAAAATTATTACATTGTACTGATGCATACAGTCTGGGAATATACTAAAAAGTCACTGAATTATACACTTTAAATAAGTGAGTTGTATGATATGTAAATTATATTTTCATAAAGCTGTTTAAAATGAAGTCATAACTATAATGAGTTATCAGAAGGATAAGATATTAAGAATATTCAAACCAAATATGTTGACTCTCAAGGGATAGTTATAATTAAAGAGTAAGAAGAAGGTAAATAGGGAGACAACTGATGCATTTTAGAAGTTCATTGAGATAATATTCTAGATTTGAAAACACAAATGTTATTTAGATATTTGATAGTGTTCATAAGAATACTTGTAGTGTCAGAAACTAATAAGTTTTAGGTAGATAAGACGTGAATAAATATACAGAAAATAAATAAAATAGTAAAAGTTACGTATTCAAGTTTTTCCTAAGGGAAAAGGAAAATGGCAGCTCTAAGAAGCAATAACGTTCTGTCAAATTTCAAATTTCAGTAGAGTGATTGTACTATATAGTCTATAAATTCTCAGAAGAGAGTGACAAAGGGTAAATCTAAATCAGATCCTTAAAGGATGCTCATAGTAAAGAAACAGAAAATAAAAGCAAATGCCAGGAAAAAATGTTCAAAAATTGGATCATAAAAGTAGAACAAATCTAGTTTTGAACTCTCCCACAAGCAATTGGAAATCAAAACAGGAGGCATTCATTAAGTCACAAGGCACATTATTTCTTGAATGTTAACTACACAATGATAAAGAAAAAAAATTTGTTTTCCCTGATATATCTTATTGACTAGCAAAAGTAGATATTCAATAATCACTGATAAAAATGCAAAGTTCTGACTGGACAAAGAATTAAAAACAAGAGTTTTCAGTGTCTCAAAAGACTATTATGGGGATATAAAATGCTTAATTATGAAAGAAATGCTTGAATTGCAACTCGAGAATATGCAAAGAGTTAAATAAAATGGTAGCACACACTGGATATCTTATAAACAACAGTAATTTATTCCCCACAATTCTGAGAGCTGGTAGAGTCTGAGATCACAGTGAGGTAAGTGCCTGCTTCCAGGTAGCAAATTTATCATTGTATATTTATGTGGCAGAATCAGTAAGCTAGATTTCTGGGACTTCTTTTATAAAGATACTAATTCTATTCTTGAGGGCTCTGCTTTTATGACCTAATTACCTCCCACAGGCCTCACTTCCTAATACTATCTCATTGGCATTAGAGTTCCAACACATGAATTTGGGGAGAGGGGGGAATACAAACATTCAGACCATAGCACATTGTAACATACATTTTACCTATAACAGTTCAAATGTAGAAGGTGGCTTTACTTTTTTATTCAAAATGAATTTGAATATACTGAACTATACTACTTAGAGAAAATCAGTAAAACTGATGAATCATCTAATGTGCTAATTAGCTGGCAGACTGTCTCTTCTCTAATTACACATCTTTCCCCAGTCAAAATCACCAGGAAGAGATAGGATCAAATCACATCTGTCAACTGTTAAGACCGTCATAATATTCTAGCTAAAAATGCCTTTGCAAATGGTACATTCTCTAGATAGTTTAGAAAGGCATAGTTGTGATATTTCCTATCTAGTAACTTTAAATTACCAGTATTCCATAACTAGCCATTACAGTAAAGTAAAAAAAATACATGAGCCAATCTGCTCATATGGTATGGTTTTTACAGCTTGTCAAATGGGAAGCAGGTTTAAATGCAATATATTTCTTTACCCCTTGCTAGAATGAGTGTGCCCAATTATTCCAGAAAGTTGTCTCAGCTAGCTTAGATGATCTCTGTAAGTTGTAAAGTTCTTTATTCCAGCTTTTTGAAAATTGTGTCAACTAGAATAATTTTGAGTATCACATATAATTTCTATTACAGATGCCAGAATAGCTTAGCAGGTTGAGCACTTGCCTTGCAACCTTGAAGTCTGGGGATTGAATCCCGGCCCATATGCAGAACTGCTACACAACTGGTAACCACTGAGATGTCTCAGGAGTAAAGGTTCTCACTTCCAATGCAAGAGGCCCCTGGTTCGTTTTCCACCCTGCATTGCTCCACATCTACATATGTGGAATAGAACTATATAAGAACTAATGATATATACAACTATGGGGACTGCTATGGGCCCTCCCCCCTTCTACCTCTCTCTCTCACTTTCTTTTTCTTTCTCTGTCTCTCACCTTCTCTCAAATAGCAAAATTATTTTTTTAATTATGTTGCAATTTCTAAAAGTAGGCATTTGTATAGACTTTTATGAAATTTTAACTATATAAAAATATTAGAAAATTTATAAGAGTTTCATGGAAGGCAATGATGACTTGCCTTTTTCTACTTACACATCCTGAATTGCCCCTCAACATCATAGGGAGGAGAAAAAGTGTAGCAAGAATAAGATCTGTACCAGTACTTTTACCACTACTCACCCTTAGCCTACTAAAATACTTAGCCTGGTAGACAGTACACTTCAATGATGAGAACTAACTTTAAATATTTTACAGACTATCTTATGCAAAACATATTGAACTTAATCTACATGCCTCCAAAGGTCTTTCGATTTAAGATAAGAACACTTTATAGATGTCAAGCCTACAAAACTACCTCTAAGAGTTATGACATCTTTAGTATTCCCAGGATGTCACACCAGCCTTCTTTTGACTTGGAATGTAAATGACCTCTGTGTTCCATTTCAAATATAAGATTCTGAGAGGTCCCTTTAACCTTAATTTCATCATGTGAGAATGAAGAACTCATAATAGTTAAGTAAAGCAGTCAAATTTAAAATTGAAATAAGGAGACAGAGAAAAAAAAACATGAGATCTGTGCTATAAGTCCCACTAGGAACTTTCATTATAAAAATCTTAATCTTCAAGCTTAATATTGATAACTCATGCTTTCCTTACACTGGTTGTAGAAGTACCTGGATTAGATTAGTCTCTGCAACATTGCAAAATTAGAAGAAAAAAGCACAATAATATTTTATTACTTTTGATTTAGTATCTCAAAATTGTTTTTGCATAAACAGAATATTAAAATTTTTGTCACTGAATTTTTGTTATTTTTTTCCTACTGATTTCACACAAAAATGAGGCAAAAAAATTAAAGTATATTAATTCAACCTTCCTTTTTAATTCAAAATAGTTTTCTTATGAATTATAATTAAATAATGCATTTCTTTATAAGTGATATGAAATGTTCAAATATAAAATAATTTTATTATAGGTTATGATATGTTTAGAGTACCTATAGTTTAATATTAATGACATTTTAAACATAAAACAGCAAATTATATACCAAGAATTTCATGACTTCTTATAAAACTTTTTAAATGGGACAACATATTTATCTATATAAAGCTTGCATTCCTTTAAATTTAGATATAAATATTATTTGTATGGAGACTATTGTCATAGCTAAGTAAATGTTTCCTACTTCTAATTCCAAAATTTTTTATCTGTCCCAGCTTTACACTTTAGATTATATTAACCAATATGAAAATCCAAATTGGACTTACTCTAACTATAAAATACGTCACAGATTTTAAAGACTTAGTACTAAAAAGATTGTAAAATATTGCACTAATAATTGAAAAGATAATATTTAAGTTAAGTGACTTAAATAAAATAAATATTAAAAGTAAAAGAAAAAAAAAAGAAAATCTAGAAACACAAGGGATTTATTTTAATCTTTCCCAAGGGTTTTCTTCTGAAAAGTATCCGTATTTTAAAAAGAAATTATTTGTATTCAGAAACTGAATCAAATATTATATCCTCTAAAATTAGAGCCTTGGCAGTGAATTTAATTGTACATTAAAATCACATTAATGCTCAATCTGTTTCTTTTTCTGAATCCCAAACATCTAACATTTACTCAGGGGGAAAATTCATGCTGTTCATTTTCAGTGTCCTTCTTCTTTTGTCAGCCTGGCCAGCTGTTATGCATCCTTCAAGGCCTAGTTCAAATGTCAGCATGATGCTGCTTGCTTCAAAACCTTCAAAGATAAGTATTTGCTTTTTTCACCTTTATTTCCAAGGGATGTTATCTTTACCTGAAAGAGCACTTTTATTTTACTTTAGAAACATTTATTACTTACATAGTTAGTAACTGTTTATGTTAGAGTGTAATTTATTTTAAAACTTATTATTCAAATGTTCTAACCGGGGAAGCCGGGATGGCTCAGTGGGTTAAGCGCTCATTTTGCAGCGCCGGGGACCGGGGATCGAGTCCCGGCCCCGGCCCGTGTGGAACCATATGCTGAACTGGGAGCTCCCCTAGTTCAGTTCTCTCTCTGTCTCTCTTTCTCTCTCTCTCTCTCTCTCTCTCTCTCTCTCTCTCTCTCTCTCTCTCTCTGTCAAAAATAAATAAATAAATATAAATTTAAAAAACAAAACAAAAAAAAATGTTCTAACCATTATCTCATAGAAAACCATGCAATAACAAAATATAAACCAAATACATTAATTTTCTATGGATGTGTAACAAATTACTACAAATTTAGTGGCTTAAAACAATACCTATTTATTATCTCACTTATGAGCAATGTCTATTTATCATCTGTTCATCTGGATCTCTGTTTAGAGTCTCACCAAGCTGAAACCACATGGCCCTCATAGGCAGTTCATAACATGAATGTGTTTTTTTTAAGGTTAGCAGGATTGCACCTCTGACTTCTCTCTTCCAACCTCTAGATGATCATATTTAGAAACTTATCTGATTAGGTTAGGCTCACCCAAGATAATACATTACTTCTTTGATGAATTCAACTGATTATAAACCTTAATTACATCTGCAAAACCCCTTTTGCTATATAACACGTGGAAAACATAACATAATCATGGAAGTGATGTCTCAACATAACCACAAGAGAGAGTAGGGGAGTGACCTGTCCCAGCAGAAAGAAACATTTACTCAGTGTCCTTGTTCAGAATTGCTACTTGATGGTAATAATGTAGAAAGAATGACTTTTAGTTGGTTTTGCTATTATTTTTTAATTTTCCACAAATAATGTATTCTCTGATTTCCTGTATTCTAGGTACACCACTCTGACCATTTTCCCCATGGTGCATTCCTGTTTGTGGCATCAAAAATTTACTTACTGAGATATTTGATATGGCTCAGGATATTTTTTTCTGGCAAAATATCAAAATTACCAACTGGTTTCTTTTAGCTGAATATGAAAATTGTACATAAAGAAAGTAGAGCTACATAAGATTTTTATTAGAGTTTAAAAGAAATATAAGAAGCAAGAAGCAAGTATTTCCTTGCTTAAAATATAGGATTGTTTTTCATATCTAGTCTTTCCAGACAGCAGAAGTTTCTCAAAGAAATGATATCTGAAAAAAAACCCAAAAAGCCCAGAAATGATATCTGAGCAAAGAGCAAATTCCCTTGTGTGTGTGTGTGTGTGTGTGTGTGTGTGTGTGTGTGTGTGTGTAAAATGTGGCCTCGGGATAAATTTCAGGTTGAGAGAGTATCTTTACAACCCCTTGTTGAGACTTCATACTTTCTCTACTAGAGAAATGACTTTTAAGACCCTCTCAGCTGGATAAAATGTTTCCCAAAGATCTTAAAGGCATACTTTTCAGATTTTTCTTGCCTAGAAAAAAGGTCAGTTATGAATCTGAGGGACTTGACCTTTAGGTCCCCTTTATTAGACAAGGACTTTTAAAAATCACGAGAGTGATACCAGCTATAGAAGGGACTATCTCAGAAAAAAGTGTAGATATGGGTCACGTTTAGAGCTGACATAATTTTATACATAAAAACAAAGTATAAGTCTAATGGAATTGATGTAATTTGATACATAAAAACAAAATTTTAAAATGATTATACCAACTTGTCTAAAAAGGATCAGCAGTCAAAAAACAAAACAAAACAAGAAATATCTTAGACCTTTCAAATTTCTGTGAGCGAGAATGAGACATTTATTAGGAAAAGAAAGAATGACAGTCTGGAGCCAAGACAGAGCCAAAACCAGATGTAAACAAACCCCAGGAGATAGAACTATGCCTTAATCAGCATGTTTCTCACAGCCAACGCAGGGTAAATTATCACCTGAGCCCAGCTGGATTTCAGATTGCTATAGAACAATGAGTTCTACGTGTCTTCTTTCCATTTTAGATACATAAACCTATGGCATTATTCATGTCTTCCACCCTACTCCTCTATCCCAGCCCCTACCTTCAGTCTATGCTAAATGTATAAGAGGCAGGAAAACAGTCTCTTTGATTTACAGATTTTCAGATTAAGAAATATTTTATTTGAGAGATTTTACTCATACCTGGACCTGATTTAGATAATAAAATTCTGAACTTGAAACCTGATTCTGATAATATAATGAGATAAAATTTTGGAAGTCTTGAGAGGGGCTGAGTATATTTGGCACTTGGGAGCGAAGAGAATCACTGGGATCCACAGCGAGGACTATACAAGTTGGTCTCTAAAGAAGCACCTCACAAACCCCTGCCACTCAACCACACCTCCCAATATTCACTCCTCAATTTGGTGGACATCTTTCACATTGAATATCAGCTGATGATGTATATTCAACAGATTGGTACAAAAATTGCACTCCTCAACTTAAAAACAAAATAAAAAACGAACAAACAAACAAAAAAACCTTGCAGATCCTGCATAGATCTCTTAGAATGTTTGTCATTTGGACACTCCATTTAAGCATCCAGATGCTGTGCTGTGAGATTACAACATGCAAGCCACATAGTAAGGCCAAGAGTAGGTTTCTGGTAAACATTACAAGCTACTCAGCCACTCCCAGGCAACGGCAAGCATCATCTGCCTTGTAAATGAACAATGCTTATACCCCAGTCTAGAGCTGATTGCCACCATGTGAAAGACAAAGCAAGAATCACTGAGTCAACCCACAGATATTTTTTTTTTAAGATTTATTTTATTGTTTGAGATAAGGTGAGAGAGAGAGAGAGAGAGAGAGAGAGAGAGAGAGAGAGAGAGAGAGAGAGACAGGAGGAGGAGGAGGAAGGTCTCAGAGCAGTATCCATAGCTACACATCACTAATTGAGTTTCATTCCACACAGTTGGATGTGGGGCCTCACAGGGTGGACATTGAACCAGGGGCCTCCAGCAAGTGAGGTGAGAACCTTTATTTCCTAGCATGCCAGTGGTTACCAGTTTCACCACAGTTCAGCATGTGGGGTTGTATAGGCCAGGACCAGGAATTGAACCCTGGACCTCATCATTACAAGGCAAGCACTCAACCTGTTGAGCTATCCCAGTATCCCTCAACCCACAGAATCTTGAGATGTAATAATAATTGGTGTTTAAGCAAGGAGCAGAATTATACATATATTAGATGTTTTAGTCTTTGCAAGCTACATATAATCTCTGTAACATATTCTTTTTTGTTTGCTTATTGTTATAAACAATCATTGTAGAATATAAAGATAATTTTTAGCTCACAGGTAACACAAAAATAACCCATGGGCCAGATTTGGCTCATGAATGGTGTTTTGTGAACCTTGTTTTAATCTACAAATATAAATTGTTTTATTACATTGCAAGAGATAAATAGGTATGAAATGGTGTGCAAAAGAATTGGCACATATGTTTTCTCCATAGAATCAGCTTCTAGGAAGTAGATAGATATTATGTCTTGAATATCTATGTGATCCCATTGTCTATAGCAGAATTTGTACTCCATAAATTATTTATCTAAAATTTCATTAATGATTAAACATGACTCAATTGTGATTCAAAAATTTCTTGAAATATTTTCAAAGGTATTTGGCAATTATTACCTTTAGGTAGATTTAGGATGTACCCTAGAGCAAAAAGGAGCAGACTATCAATAAAACGACCATATGGATGAACCTCAGAAATATAGTACAGTGGGTTAAATATGTCTTTGCTGGGGAAGCCGGGATGACTCTGTGGGTTAAGCGCTCACTTTGCAGCACCGGGGACCGGGGATCGAGTCCCGGCCCCGGCCCGTGTGGAACCATATGCTGAACAGGGGAGTGCCCCCAGTTCAATTCTCTCTCTGTCTCTGTCTCTGTATCTCTCTCTCTCAAAAACAATTAAATAAATAAATAAATAAAAATAAATATATCTTTGCAGACTAAGGTTCTCATGTTTTGTTTTGTTTTGTTTTTTGGGGGGTGGAGAGTAGATAACCAGAAGAGGGATTGCTAGGTCGGATAGTAATTCTATTCTTAATTTTTTGAGGAATCTCCATTCAGCTTTCCATAGTGGTTGTACCAATTCACATTCCCATCAGCAGTGTATGAGAGTTCCTTTTTCTCCACAGCCTCTCCAGCACTTGTTATTCCTTGTCTTGTTGATTATAGCTGTCCTAACAGGTGTGAGGTGGTATCTCACTGTGGTTTTTATTTGCGTTTTCCTAATTGCTAATGATGTTGAGTACTTTTTCATATATCTGTTGGCCATTTGTATGTCTTCATGGGAGAAGTGTCTGTTCAGGTCTTCTTCCCATTTTTGCATTGTTTGTTTTTTTGTTGTTCAATTGTAGAGTACTTTATATATTTTAGATATTAGCCTCTTATCAGAGGCATTGTTTGCAAATATTATCTCTCATTCAGTTGGTTGCCTCTTCACTTTGTTGATGGTTTCCTATGTTATGCAGAAGCTTTTTCGTTTGATATAGTCCCATTCATTTATTTTTGCTTTTATTTCCCTTGCCTTTGAGGTCAAGTTTAGAAAGTCCTCTCTGAACCCAAAGACTATAAATTTAGTACCAATGTTTCTTCTATGCAGTTTATTATTTCAGGTCTTATGTGGAGGTCTTTGGTCCATTTTGAGTTAATTTCAGTATATAGTGACAGTTTTCAGTCCAGATTCATTCTTTTGCATCTGGTTTTCCAATTTTCCCAGCACCATTTACTGAAGAGGCTTTCTTTTCTCCATTGTATATTTTTTACTCCTTTGTCAAAAATTATCTGTCCACATAATTGAGCATTTATTTATGGGCTTTTGATTCTGTTCCATTAGTCTGTAGGTCTATTTTTCTCTCAATATCAAAGTATTTGAACTGTTCACAATGGCCAAGTTGTAAAAACAACAGCTGTGTCTTTTGATAGATGACTAGATAAAGAAGTTGTGGTGCATTTACGCAATAGAATACTACTCAGTGATCAGAAAAGATAAAATAGTGTCACTTGTGACAACAAGGATATACCCTGAGATCATCATATTAAGTGAGATAAGTCAGTCTGAAAAAAATCAAGAACCATGTGACCTCATTTATACGTGGAATATAAAACTGAAAGTAAAGAAACAAAAACTCATAGACACCGTCAATAGTTTAATGGTTACCTGAGGGCGAGGGAGAAAGGAGGTGGCAGAGAAGGGAAGAAGGTGGGAAAGAAAGGGGAACATTAAATATATGGTGATGGAATGAGAACTGACTGGGTGGTGAGCACATAAGGAATATATAGACAATGTAATATAGAATTCTACGCCTACATAATTTTTACCAACCAATGTCACCTCAATAAATTTAACAATTAGTTTTTTAAAAAGAGGGGGATGTTTTAAGTAAATAAATAAATAATACCATAGTAAATACATGAAAAACTTCAAATGCAGACAATTACCTCTTTTATGATTCCATTTTTATGAAATTTCCAGAAAAGGCAAATCTAGACCTAGGAAGTAGAAGAGGGGTCGCCTAGTGTTAGAGATGGGAATAAAGTTAACTGCAAATCGGTATGAAAATATTTGGGGGTTAATAGAAGTGTTTTGAATCTGGAATATATTGATAGTTGCATAACTCCATAAAGTTACTAAAGGTCATTAAATTGTATAATTAAGTGTATGAATTTTATGGTATATAAATTAAATTGTGCCTAAATAAATGTGTTAAATATATGAAGCATCTCTATTTTAACTGCATCATTATGGTAAAAAGGTCATGCTTGTTTGTGTAAATTATAGGCGAAAAATTTTCCAAGAACCGCATTTAGTAAAAAACTTACTCTATGAAACATAGTCAAAAATAGATTTATTGTTATTTACTACACCATGTTGTAGCTTTCAAATTATTTCCTTTGAAATGATATGCCCTGCACAAGAACAAATATCATCATTACTAGGGGAAAAGCATATTGTGCAGTAGAGATTTTTTATTTCTAATTACTTAACTCTGAATAACATAAAGATTTCAGAGGAAAACAGACATTTTGATAAAGTTCAGAAATTCTAGTAAAAAATACAGTTGTCAGTTATTTCTTAACAGTCCTCATTCCCAAAGAGTCTTGAAAATAATAAGAGATAACATTTCTAAAGAAAGTTAAAAAAAAATTTTCACCTCCAGAGCCTAGAGTAAAATTAATAAACCCTAAAAGCTGAAAATCATTTATTGGTATATATATACAAAAATATCAAAATATCAAGCACTGAATAAAATAAATGATAAAGATAAAATTAAATTATAGTTTCTGGTTATATAGCACTCTCACACCTACCCAATTTATTATAGTGAGACCTATGTTCCTTGTTTATAGAGAATTAAGTTCAAACTCTCTGCTGGCCCAGTGTTAAAAATTATTTTTCATAGAGATATCTGCATTTATCATTAATATTGACTCATTCTCATTCCTTCTTCTCTGTACAGTTATTCCTGCAATATATCTAGTGATTTTTCTAATTTTATGGCTTTTTTCATAGTCTTTCACTTTAAAGTTTTCCATAACATCCACTCTTACCCTCTATCTGTCCGTCAGTTCTTCAAAAATCAGCCATAAATTTCTTTCTCTAAAATGATTTCTAGCTTTCCCTAGTCAATAATAAATGCTCCTTTCACAAAATCCAGTTAGTAGTCTCTTTATGTCTATAAAAACACTATATATTTTGTTGTACTTGAAGTATACTTTAAGGGCTTTATTTCCTCTTTAATTTAAACTCCCTGAAACACCAGATCATGATAAGCCATTTATTTATCTCAATTGTTGTAATTATTCTTTTACATAGTACAAAAATAATTGGTTTTTTAGTTAGAAGAATATTAATTAATACAGAAATTGTTAAATGATTTTTTTATGTCATTTGGATATTTGTCACTTGGAAGTTATAACTAAATAATCATTGGAACAATAAAAGATATCTAAAATTCAATTTTTTTGATACTATAAAATCTGTAAAATCAGTGTGGTTCTAGAAATAAGAAAATAATAAAGATTCAACAAATGGAAATGTCTTTAGGTTTAATGAAAAGTACATTTATATATTTTTAGCATCAAAGAAACAAAAACATCAAAATCATGAAAGCAATTTATATAAGTCTATGGGCAGACAAAAAAAATGTAATTAATTTGAAACTTAAATGCAAATATGTGGCCAGCCCCATATGGAAGATATAGAGTAACTTTAATAAGAATCCAGTCTTTGGGGAAGCCGGGATGGCTCAGTGGGTTAAGCGCTCACTTTGCAGAGCTGGGGACCAGGGATCGAATCCCGGCCCCGGCCCGTGCGGAACCATATGCTGAACTGGGAGCTCCCCCAGTTTAGTTCTCTCTCTGTCTCTGTCTCTGTCTCTGTATCTCTCTCTCTCCCTGTCATAAATAAATAAAAATATATTAAAAAAAAAAAAAAAAAAAAAGAATCCAGTCTTTGCCCTCGAATCTTTGCATAATCTCCATAAAATTGAACGGATACTCAAAATTATATGGGAGGTACTCCCAAAAGTGGTTGAAATAGTTTACATTTCTAAAATAGTTAAGCATACAAAGAAATGTTTATAATTGAGTATAAAAAATTTATAAAATCAATATCAATAATATTTTAAGTTAAGAAATATAAAATATTTATTTTCTATACCGGTATTTATGTTTAAGATGACTTTGACTTTTAGAGTAATAGGTTAAACATTAATAATTAATTTAAAATTTATAATTAAATCGTTACTTTATTCTTGTAATTTTAAATTAAAATTAAACAAATTTTAACTATTAGATTAAGTGAGTTTTACCATATTAATAGGTTTTATATATTGAACTTATGAGAATTATTTGGTACATTATACAGTTTGACAATCAGAATATTGAAATATTTTTTAAAAATTAAATATAAATGTTTATGCATGATATTTAAATTATTTAAAGTTCTAAAGAGAAATATTAAGTTTTTAAATGGTACAAAAGATTATTCAGCCACCTTTGGCAGTGATTAGTAGAAAATGTTGCATTTTATACGAAAAGCAAACATTTATTTTTCCAATTTAAAGCTTAAGAATTAGCTTTTGAGGAAGCCAGGATGGTTCAGTGGGTTAAATGCTCATTTTGCAGCCCCTGGGTCCCAGGATCGGATGAATTCCAGGCCTGGCCTGTACAGACCCATACACTGAACTGGGGTGTGCTTCCCATGCAGGAGGCCCCCAGTTTTGGTTCTCAACCCCATGGTTTGGCTCCTGGCTCCACAGGGCATGCCTCCTATGTGGGAGGCCCCCAGCCCAGGTCCCGCCCTGCACAGCCCCCACCCACCTGTGTGGATCGCAAAGTGATGTCGAACAAAAATAGAGACTGCTCTCAGCCCTCCCCCTTCTCTCTGCCTCTCTCTATCTCTCTCTGTCTCTCTCAGAAACAATAAAATAAATCTTTTTAAAAAATAATTAGCTTTTATGACTCTGGGTGGTGAGCACATATTATAATACATAGACGAAGTACTATAGAGTTGTACACCTAGAACCTATGTAATTTTTACTAACCAATGTAAACCAAATAAATTTAACAACAAAAAAATCATTTATAGTTTAGAATTTCAAAAATTGAAGATTAATTTCTTAAACCAAAATTAATTTTTACTTAATTTTGCACTGTCAAGGACACATGCACAGATACACACAGTCTCACCATTAATATTTCATTAAAGGCAGGAAGGAACACTAAATATAAAAAGATTCACTCAAGTTCATATCTCTCAAGATTTACTCAAGGTCAATCAGTTCCAGTCATAAGTAGAACTTAAACCTTGGGAAATCTATTTCAGTATTATAGTGAACTAATTTTCAAACAGTCTAAGTAATATGTATAGCAATTTTAATGAACTACCTCATTAATCAGAATAACATCTCTAAATGAGGTTACAAAACAAGGAATTAAAATTATAAATTATTTCATAAACCTAACTTTCTGAACAAACACCTTCTTAGCTTCCATGCATTATACTTTTTCTTGGCTTGTTTCAAATAGGATGATGTATACTTGAAAAAAAGTGGTTGTATTAAAAAAATGTTTTTCAGACCCAGAGGCACCACTTGGATGAATTATTGAATAGGGACAGAAACAATGTAGAGCTATTTCATAAAGAATGGTCAGCATGACAGGGCCATTACACCTGAAGAGAACTGTCTGCAAGTACTTGAAGAGTAATTTCAAGGGGCCTCTGCTGCAATTTCCTAGAGCCATGAAGCTAAGAGCTAAAGAAAAACAGTTTAACCTATAACACAAATTTTTAATATTTGATGAAAAGATGAAAAAATATATATGTTGTATAATAATAATGAAGTAACCATTGTGGGAGATCATCAAAATTTTATCCAAGAGATCTTGAAGGGAAAAAAATATTCGTTTTGGAAATTGAAGCTAACTTTCCCTAGCTATATCAGGCTCAATTGGATGATGCTCTATATTAAAATGGTCTCTCTTTTACAATAAAATAAAATAAAATAACAAAATAAAGTAAAGTAAAATAAAATAAAATGGAGTGTAGAAAAATTAAAGGACTTCACCAAAGATTACAAAAAAAAAAAAATGCTACTTAATATGTGGGGACATAGGGAGTGATGGACAAACAAAACAATTTTATTAATACCTCAATCTATTTAAACTAATGCTGTCAAATAGGAGAAACATTAGATCTTATATGTGACAAATAAAATGAAACTTGTCTTCAATTGCACACATTTTTATTGAATGTGTGACATAATTTTTTTCTTTAGTAATTCAGATGACCTCTAATTAGGCTGACCAGTTGTACCATCTTAAATAGGACAAAAAACAATGGTACTGTCCCATTTCAAACTGTATGTTCATCCTATTGACACCTTACATTTGGCCCATGAGACCACGCTGACCATACGTACCATTTGAAATGAGATAGTACCGTTCATTGCTTTCTGTCCTGTTTAAAATGTTATGTCTGGTCAGTCTACCTCTAATTCATTACTTGCTCATATTTTCCCACAGTGATTGCATAGCCTCCCAAGAAAAACTAATGAGTACCTAGATGCTTTTATTTTATGCATTTTAAAAATACCTTGCCAATAAAAATAAATTATGTGATTTTAATCAATTGTGTATTTAGCTTTTATTTCAGCTAAAATTATTTCTTACCATAAATCCACTGAACATTATTATTATTTGAAAGGCAGAAATTTCTATGTGACAGGCTATCTATCATACTAGTATGTCACTGAGACTGTTCAGGGCTAATCTAATAATTGTTCACTGAATGCTTATAATTAGTGAACTCCAAGTTCTGCCATTTAGAACACTAAATACTTTGGGTGATTATCATAAAAATACTTTCTTCAATAAAATTAGAGACATACTATGCAGGAATCTTTCAGGCGAATAGACACCCTTCTTTCTATCTGTCTACTAGAATACTGTTTATCTACTTGGCAATTAATATATGCATCTAAAATACATCTGGCATGCACAAGGTGTTAAGTCTAGCCTGTGAATGATTACATACTAAGAGATCTAGAAAATATGAGACAAAATGATCAATTTATAGAATTTGAAAATTTACATTATTTACAAATATCTATTGGGCTAAAGCTCTCTTGACAGTAATCACAATCTAAAGAGTTGCCACAAAAGTCTTTTTAATTATTCAGAATAAGTTAAAATACTACAAATATCAATCTAAAGATGACTTTTATTCAGAGCTGCAAGAATTTTTAAGTCTCTCCTCTTTCCACCATACAGTTGCCAATTTAACAGTTGGTAACATGGAATGGAATGTTGAATCTCAATCTGTGTCTGCCCACAATCAGTGTACCACAGGTTAGCCTGGTAGAAAGACCTTTTGTGGCTCATATTCTTTCCTCTCTAACTCTTATTACATCGTTTACAACTAATAGTCTTGGTTTCTTAGTCTATTTTTCTCTGAATTATGCTTGTATCTAATTTAGAAGCAGCTGGAAGCCTATGAATAACAAAATAGACTATTGTACCAGCAGAACAATGTTATATCTCTCAAAAATGCTTCCTGTTGAATCTAGACTGCGGTAAATAAATGCTGTATACATTCAGACCTTATATAGAGTTCTAACATAAACTGAGTGGCTTTTCAAAACTGATCTGCAGTCTTTAATGTAGTATATCACTGATATGAAGCTCAAAACCCGCTGTAAGTATTGCTTGCTGCTTTTTTAGCTTCAGAACAAAAATTTTCTTCTTATGAATTATGGGTCTAAATATATGCCAACAGAAATAAGTAAAAACATACACGCAAAATAAATAGGAGCAAGAAACAATATCAGAGGGAGTACATAAAAATACATTCATTGAAGATGTTGAACAGGAAAAGTTTATATTAGGTTGTTTATTATAATAATGTTCTAAGTCTATCTCATTCCATGAAGAGTTAATTAGAATACAAGAGTACAGAAGTGAAGCCATCAACATGGAATGAAACAAAAGCACTCTTTCCTTTCATTAAGGAATATCAAAAAGTTAGTCAAAGGATGGTAGAAATAAAGAGAAAAGATCACCACTGTTTCAATCAAGTAATTATATGAAGATGAGAAAAAAGTTGCTCTGAAAAGAATATTAATTACATATAAAATAACTTTGTGGATTGCACACCCTGCTATGATTGTTATATGGCTTTTTTAGTTGCTGTTTTATTCATGTGAATGTGCCTTATCCTCACTAGTTTGTAAGTTTTTTGAGGAATGGCAGACCAATTATAGAGTTGAACGTAATGTCATTTCTCCTGATATGTAGTAAAATAAATGCTTAAGTAATATATTTTTTAAAGATTTATTTTTATTGTTTTTTGACAGAGACAAACAGAGAGATACAGAAAGAAGGAAGGGGGGCCCAGAGCAGTCTCCATAGTTGACAGCATTAGTTTTCCATATAGTTTGACTCCACAGGCAGGCACGGGGCTGCGCAGGGCAGGAACTGGGCCAGGAGCCTCCTGCATAGGCCCCAGCAAGAACTGAACTTGGGGCACATCCCAGTTTAGCATATGAGTCCGCATGGGCTGAAGCTGTGACTAATATTTTTGAATGAGAAACATTCTGCATATTAAGTAATAAATATTTATAAAATATTAATTGATTTTTTGTGTGTATAGGCCAAGTACCAGCTACTAAAATTCCCTGAAGAGTAGGAATTAGATTACATTAACTTCTACTAGAGCTTTTTGATCTATAATTTTATAACTAGTTTTCTCAAAATATCTGTTTGTCAAAAAAAGTTGCATTAGAAAAACAATTATCTAAAATTATTTGCTGCAAAAGCAATATGTCTCTGAGAAAGCTTGTATTTATAACTGATATAATTGTACAGGGAAAATAATGGCATGTCTTTTTCTATGACTGCCAGGACATCCTTTGTATATTCTTATAACTTCTTGTTCTAAACAAAGCACAGAGAAGCTCAAACAAGTAACTGCGTTGTGAGAGCACCAGCATTTTTCATAAGAGGTTCTATTTCTAGATTGCCAACGTATTACCAAAAATAGTAGCTTACATGGCATAACTGATGTTTCTAAAAAAAAATCATTTTTATATTGCTTGCTTCATGAAAACTCATTGTGCTGAACATATATAATCTACCTGACCTAAAAAGAAATCACAACTCACAACAATCAATGACATTCACAAAGTTATCCTACTTCCTGTCACTCTCTTCTATTAGATTAAAATTGATAAAAATGTTTTAAAAACAAAATGAAATCAGGCAACTCTACATCAATCTTTACCAAGACTAAGAAATAAAAATTGTTTTTTTAATTTTTTGCTATTTCCCCTGAAATGTGAAATCATGGTATCAGATCTGAGAAGCATTGTTTTCCTGCCCTTTCCTGCCTTACTAAATTTCTCTAAGATACCACATCATATTTTTTTATTCCTCATTCACTATACATATATACTCTATCAGAACTGATTTTTAATAGCTCTATGTTCCAGGCCATCAATATATGACCCTAGTGGCACATGCAATAATCTGAAGTGTTAATTGAGAAGGCAGAACCCTGGGCATTGCAATTTGGCATCTCCAAAAGGTCCAGATGCAGATGCAGTGAGGGGACATTTTCTACTCACCCATTAGCATTCTTTCATCATAGCTTGTAAATACCTAGCAGTGTTATTTTCCAAAACTTAATATTTAAAAAAGCCAGATTTCCTTAGATGTGGCAACTAAGTGAGACTACAATTGCATACAAACTTAATGCACTAATTGACATGTTTATTTGTATCTCCAACTAAAATCTACACCTGTTTCTCAATGTGTGAAAAAAATAATTACCTTTACCTCCAACTCACTAATGAATTTTATAAGAAGGCACATAACGTTTATTTTTTTCTTTTTTTTTTTTTTTTGTAGAGATCTAGATTATCAAGACACTGACTATCATTGAATGCATCAGATATATTTGATGCTTAAAAGGATTTTCAATGTAATTGAAATCTCAGTGCTTTCTAGACCAGGGAGGAGGAAATGGAGAAAGAGTAGCAATAGGGAGAAGCAGATAATATTTTACATCAAGGGAGGACTTCCAAAACTATGTCAAAAAGCTTTCTGAGAAAATGGATGTGAATTTACTGCCTGAATGAGTCTGACCTCATCCATCACCTTCCAATGAATGATATATTGTTCAATACAAGATGTTTGCTTTTTCTATGTTCCCATATTTGACACTTAAAGGAGACAGAAAACATAGACACTCTTCAAAGACTAACCTTTTACTATAGGAATTGCTACTGAAATAAGTGTAAGTTATAGAAAGAAAGCTTAGAAGACTATTTACTCAAAAAATATGTGGCATTTTACAATGAAATGAGATCATGAGGTAATGTACTTACCTCAAATAAATTTTAAGTCATTGGTCTTATCTATGCAACACACTAAATTAAATAACATAAATTACATTTTAAAAGTCATTTACAAAAGGTGTTGGCTTGAAATAGTTATAGAAAGTTGCTCTTTATTTTATAATATTACTGAGATCAAATAAATGTTAATACAACTATACAAAATCAATAAGATTGGCACAAATAATTTTTCCAGACACAATAGTGGCTTTATAAATACACTTACAGTTACTAGAATTTTTATTTATTTATTTATTTATTTTTAATATATTTATTTTTTATTATAAGTAAATTAATTATAATTTATTTCACAGATTTTAATTTGACTACTTAAAAGGACAGAATTTGAGAATACCTGTGGTTTCATTTACTTTAAAGGCAAGAGCCATTCAATCACTAGCTGATCACTAATTTTTAGAATTTATAGATTGTGTACATTACTACTGGATATTATGCTTTTTTTTTCCATTGTAATTTGTTTTTTGTTTTTATTGTTAAATTTAATGGGGTGACATTGGTTGATAACAATTAGATAGTTTCCTGATTGGCCTTTGATATTTTTTAACTCTGCAGTTTAGTTTCTATAAAAAATATTTGATGATGCTTTTCTTGGGAGTTAAACTTCTTTCAGAATTTATTCATGTGTTGCTCTTGTGTTTTTATTTTATTTATAAATGCAGAGATCATATGAAATCTGGGCTACTGAGAACACTTACAGTATTATGTATGTTGGCAATACAATCTTTGTATGTTGACAACAATACCAGCCTTGTTACCAAAAGTAAATCTGGTTATAATTTATATTTTGACTCTAGAACAGGGGTTGCTAATCCCTGGGCCACAGACTGGTACAGGTCCATGGCCTATTAGAGGCGGTGATGCTAATGCTGAGGAGTGGCTACAAATAGAGATTAACCTTAGCAGACAGGTTTGACTTCACAGAGACCATAATAAATCAATTGCTTGCAGACTCATATCAAAACTCTATAAATGAGTGGTGACAATTAAGCTGCATCTGACACTT
Source organism: Craseonycteris thonglongyai (assembly GCA_004027555.1). Classification (NCBI taxonomy): domain Eukaryota; kingdom Metazoa; phylum Chordata; class Mammalia; order Chiroptera; family Craseonycteridae; genus Craseonycteris; species Craseonycteris thonglongyai. The sequence goes on from PVKE010000851.1 coordinate 41,823, forward strand.
GAGTCATCTTGAAACCATCCCCCCCCCCCCCACACACACACACATATCCCAGTCTGTGGAAAAGTTGTCTTCCACAAAACTGGTCCCTGGCACCAAATAAAAGTTGGAAACTGCTGTTCTAGAGCACATAGTTAACATTAAGCCTGAGATTACCTGCATTATTCTTCCCCAATCATCTGTCTACTTTACCACAGAGCCACTGCTCTCCCTCCACTCTGGTATGTAAAGTGAGGAAAAGTGGTCTAGAACTGAAGTGACAACAAGCACCAAAATTCATGTAGGAAAGAGATGCTGCTAAGTAGGAATTTCTGCCCTTAGTTCTCTAGAATATTTTTTCTTCCATTCCCACACATGAATTAAAGCAGATGTAACAACCCCCACCCTGACAAACCCTAGTTTTTTCCTTCTTAGGTTATGAAATAGGTACAACCACAGAGACTGCTTTTCTCAGGGGCTTCTTTTCAGAAAGAAAAAATAATTCATATGTGTCAGTTTTAAATTTAAATTTTCTGAAGAGTTTCAAGAGCTTAATATTTCCTTACATTAATCTCTAAATAAAAAAAAAAAGTAACCTCTAATGTTTCCCTCTTTCTTGGCCCATCTTCTCCCACTAGTCATTTATTCTAGCACAATAACTTCTGCCCATGTCATTTTCTTTTATAACTTTTTCTAGATCTCTTCTGATTTCATTTTTAGTCTTAACTTAGATTAATCTATTTTTTTATTCACATGTTGGTATTTATCAAGGATCATATATGGTTTGAATCCATTTTCAGTCCTGGACCCTTTTCTGAACTGCATCATGCCATCTGACATTGTTCTAGCTCCCTCCATACCTGGACTCATCTGAACACTCATACTGCTCATATTGCATTTATTTTTAATATTTTCTCCTGGCTCTTGGAAATAACTTTGCTTAGATTAACTCTTTACTCTCTGTTTGGTTTTAATTACTCAGTTTGCAGTTCATTGGAAATTAATCTATAATTGGTAAAATTATTGGCATATTCTTCTGTCAGAATCCAAGCCTATCAAAACCACACAGCTAACTTGTCTTATATAGATTCATCAAAGGGGTGATGAGTAGTTGGACTGCCAGCATTGTTGATCCTATCTCAATTATACTCATTTAATTATATGCAGTCATTGTTCATATGGTTTGGAAGAATGTTTACTACATAGAATTATAGTAGTATTAGGGGGAAACATTCTGTTGGGTTTCCAATTCATTTTTTGCTGATTAAACTTTGAGACTGTTATTTTGCTCTAGGAATTAGCATAAAACAATGCACTTTGTATATAATGGGTGCCCAATAAATATTTGTTGAATTAAATCATGTGTTTTTTAAATGTTTCATTTTAGACAAGTCTTAACTAGAATACAGAGTGACAGTATTTGGCATTTGATTGGAGTCTTCTGTATACTGTAACTTTTATGTAAGCTATAATTATACTTGTTCTATTTTGGAACTCAGATAATCATGAGGCTAGAGATCACTTTGAAACTAACCAGCTTTTAACCCTGATGCTATACTTTTTTGTGCAATATTTCAGCTTATAGAAAATATTCAGTTAGAAAAGGCAGTCTCCTCCAAATGATTTGTTGATAATCCCAAACAAGGTCAGCAAAATAATGTTTTATGTATTTAAAAGATGTTTCCAAAGTATTTTGACCACATCACAAGCCTGAAAATCCTTACAGTGCTTGGCAAAATGATTACAGTAGTTTTATACCATCAGATTCCATAGGGGAACTACTCTGTTTTAAACATGAGAGTTTCTCAAAAAAAACTCATCTTAAGCTACTAATAGCACTTGAAGATCCTGTGAACTATTAGTTGATATATCTTCCTAAGTAAAAATGAATGTTAAATGTACCAATGAAATATGTGTCTCAACAATACACTAAGGCCTTTTGTGACATGAAAATGGTTCTTGCTGATAAATAGTCACAACACATGGTGCTAACCCCTGGAAAATACAACCTAAAACCAGGGCTTTTGTCATTGACACCTTTTCCCCAGAACCATATATCACATCAGGATTTGCTATTCACAAATGAAACAAACAAAACAAAACAACAACAATAAAAACAATGGAGACACAGAACAACCAGAAAACAAAACTTAAATTGATATAGGAAGTCCTCATGTCTTAGTAATCATCCTAAATGTAAATAAACTGAATTAACCAATTAAAAGACACAGAGTTTCGGGATGGATTAAAAAAACAAGACCCAACTATATGCTGTCTTCAAGAGACCCATCTCAGTTACAAGGAGAAACATAAACTCAACGTAAAGGCATAGAAGATGATACTTTAAGCAAATGCCATGCAGATAAAAGCAGGAATAGCCATATATACATATCAGGGGAAAAAATCAATTTAAAAATAAAAGGTAGAAAGAAACAATGGTGAACATTTTATAATGATAAAGGGAACAACATATCAAGAACACATAGCATATATCAATATATATACACCCAACCTGAAAGCACCAAAATATGCAAAGCAATTACTAACATAACTAAGTGAAGAATATGACAAAAATACAATTACAGTAGAGGATCAAATAACTCATTGATGTCAATAGACAGATCATCTAAACAGAATATCAATAAGAAAATATCAGCCTGGAATGACCAAATGGACATAATCGATATTTGCAGAGGTTATCATTCAGAAAACCAGAAGATACATTCTTTTCTAATTTACATGGAACAGTCTCAAGGTAAGAGCATATGTTGGGGCACAAAACTAGTTTCAACCAATTTCATAATATTGAAACCGAACACATGCTCTACTCTGACCATAATAGTATAAAACTCAGAATCAACTTAAAAAAAAAAAAAAGCCTAAAGAAACCGTAAGTACATGGAGACTAAATAGCATTCTACTGAACAAAGTGAGTCAAAGAAGAAATAAAATAAAAGCAGAGATCAAAAGATACAGAGAGACAAATGAGAATGACAATATAACACATTAAAATTTTGGGGAGCAGCAAATGTACTAAGAGAGAAGCAGTTTATAACATTACAGGTCTACTTCAAGAAAAAAGAAAAATCTCAAGTAAACAATCTGACATTTTACCTTAAAAACTACAAAAAGAGGGGAGGACGGAGTGGGCATTGGACTTATGGACACACTCAATAGTTTGGTGACTACCTGAGTGAAGGGAAGGAGGAGGGAGGGAGAGTTGGGGATGGGGAGTGGGCTCCAGATATATGGTGATGGAAGGAGAGCTGATTCTGGGTGGCGAGCACATAGTGCAATACATAGGTGATGTAATGTAGATTTGTACATATGAAAACTATCTAATTGTTACCAATCAATGTCACCTCAATAAATTTAACAATAAAAAAAAAAGAGAGACCAAAAGAGAAACAAATGAAGCCCAAAGTCAGTAGAAAAAAGGAAATAATAAAAACTAGAGTAAAATAAAATGAAATGGAGAAAAAAAGGCAATAGGAAAAATTAATGTAACAAAGAACCAGTTCTTTAAAAAGATAAATAAAATTGACAAATGTCTGGCTATACTCATAAAAAAAAACAAACTCAAATACACAAGATCAGAAATAAAAGAGAAGTAACAACAGATACCACAGATATAGAAAGGACTTTGTCAGAATACTCTGATAAGCTATATTCCAGAAAATTCAATTAAAAAAATATATGAACAGATTCTTAGAAATATATAACCTCCTCAGACTGAATCATGAAGAATTAAAAAATCTAAATAGACTGATCAACAGTAAGGAAATAGAAACAGTCATCACAAACCTTCCAAAGAACAAAAGTCTAGGACCAGATGGCTTTATTAATGAATTCTACCAAACTTTCAAAGATTTAATACATATCCTTCACAAACTCTTCCAAAAAAATGAAAAAGGTAATATTTTCTATTAACATATGTTATGATTCCAACATTACCTTAATACCAAAAACTAGCAAGGATAACACATACAACAAAAATTGCAGATCAATATCTCTGATGGATAAAGATGCAAAAATCCTAACAAAATACCAGCAAATCAAATACAACAATACATTAAAAACATAACACTTCACAGTCAAGTGGGATTTGTTCCAGGAACATAAAAATGGCTCAGCATATGCAAATGGAATGAGATCATGCATTGTGTAAACAAAATAAAGGATAAAAATTATATGGTTTTATCAATAGATATAGAATAAGCATTTGACAAGATGCAACATTCATTCATGATTAAACACTCAATTAAAAGGGTATAGATGGAAAGTGCCACAACATAATAAAGGTCAGTATGACAAAGCTTCAGCTAATATCATACTTAATGATGAGAAATTGAAAGCCTTTTCTCTAAAATCAAGAACAAGAAAAGGACACACCTTGTCACCACTATTATTCAACAACATAGTATTGGAAGTTCTAGTCAGAACACTCATGCAAGAGAAAGATATAAAAGGCAAGCAAATTGGGAAGAAAGAAACAAAACGTCACTTTCTTGAAGATATCATGATTCTATGTATAGAAATTCCTAAAGATTCCACCAAAAGACAATTTGAAAGAATAAAAAAGAGCAATAAATTTTAAGGATATAAAAATCAATGTACAAAGTCCATTGTGCTCCAAAAGCCAATAACACAATTTCAGAAAAAGAAATAAAAGAAAGCAATTTTATTTGTAATTGCAATGAAAGGGATAAAATACTTAAGAATAAACTTAACAAAGGAGTATCAGGCCTATACAATGTCTTGAAAACTATAGGACATTTTTGAAAGAAATTAATGTAGACACAAAGAAATGGAAAGAAGTTTTGTGTTCACGGATTGAAAAAAATCAAGACATTTAAAACAGTCACATTATCTAAAGCAATATACAGATTTAATGCAATCCCTATCAAAATCTCAATAATATTGTTCAAAGAAATAAAACAAAAAAATTATAAAATGTGTAGAGAGTCACAAAAGACCCTAAATAGCCAAAGTAATCTTAAAAAAAAATGAATAAAGTCATCATTGGTGTCACTCTCCCTGATTTCAAATTATACTACAAAACTACAATAATCAAAACAATATGTTATTAGCAGAGAAATAGACAGACTGAACAATGAAATAAGTTGAGAGCTCAGCAATAAAATAATTTGTATGTGAGAAACTAATATTTGACAAAGGAGCCAAAAACACACAATGAAAAAAGAAAAGCCTCTTCAGGAAATAGTGTTGGAAAAATTGGAAAGTCATATGTGAAAAAGGAAAATGAAACTAGACTACTATTTGACACCACTTACAAAAATTACCTCAAAATGGGTTAAGAAATAAATATAAGACCTAAAAGAATAAAACATATAGAAGACAGCATAGGTACTAAACTTATGGACCATGTTCTCAGAGAGGCTTTTGTTACCGTAACTTGACCCCAAAGACAAGAGAAGTAAAAGCAAAAATAAATGAATGGGACTACATCAAACTGAAATAATTCTGCACCGCAAAAGAAACCATCAACAAAATGAAAAGGCAACCAACTGAATGGGAGAAGATATGTGTGAACAAGACTTCCCGTTAAGGTTAATACACAAAATATACAAAGAACTCATGCAACTCAACAACAAATAAAACATCTAAGTAAAAATAAAGATAAGACCTGAAAAGAAAATTTTCTCAAGAGGACATAGAAGCGGCCAACAGATACATTAAAAGATGTTCAATTTCAATAACTATAAGGGAAATGTAAATGAAAACCACAATGTGATACCACATCATATCTGTTGAAATGACTTTTATTAATAAGACAAAAAATAAGAAGTATTGGTGAGGATGTGGCAAAGAAGAAACCCCACATATGAGTATAACGCTTGTGAGAATATAAACTGATACAGCCACTGTGGAAAACAGTATGGAAGTCCCTAATAAAATTAAAAAGAGAATTACCATGTGACCCAGCAATCTCTCTTCTGGATATATACCAAAAATTTTTGAAAAATAATTTACTGTAAAGATATATGTACCCTAATTTCCATTGCAGCATTACACATGGTAGCCAAGACATGGAATATGAATGATTGGATAAAGAAGATGTGGTACATACATACAATGGAATACTACCCAACCATAAGAATGGATGAAATACTGCCATTTGTGACAAAATGGACAGACCTTGAAATCATCATGCTAAGTGAAATAAGTCAGACAGAAAAAGTCAGGAACCATGTGACTTCACTCATATGTGGGATATAAAACTGAAAATAACAAAGAAACAAACAAACTCATAGACACAGATGCCAGTATAGTGGTTAGCAGAGGAGAAGGGAAATAGTGGGGAGTATGAAGACGTAAAAAGGCACAGATATATGTGAGGATGGAAGGAGACTATACTTCCAGTGGAGAGCACATAATGCAATATACTGATGATGTACTATAGAATTATACACTCTTGGGGAATCCGGGATGGCTCAGTGGGTTAGGCGCTCACTTTGCAGCGCCGGGGACCAGGGATCGAATCCCGGCCCTGGCCCGTGCGGAACCATATGCTGAACTGGGGGCTCCCCTAGTTCAGTTCTCTCTCTGTCTCTGTATCTCTCTCTTTCTCTGTCCTCTGTCAAAATAAATAAATAAATAAAAATATTAAAAAAAAAAAGAATTATACACTCGAAACTCATATAATGGTATGTATCAATGTCAACTCAATGAATTCAATAATAAAAAAATATTTGTTGTTGTTTATGAAGATATATTTAAATTACATCTCAAAGTGAAGGAACCAAGTAAATACATGAATAAATAAATTCTGCAAACAAAGACTTTGGGAGAATATGGGCTTCTGTACCTACTTCTTGGTTAATTACAATACATACTAAAGGCTATGAGAAATCCTGCAGTAAATGAATCATTTGAACTTTATTTCACTTAGTTGTTCCCTCTTGTTTTTTGTTTTCTTGTTTTTTTCACTAAACATTATCAATATTCCATGAACATAATTTTCTTTACACAATTTGGGAGATGCATTTCTAGAATGTAATGCACAAATGAAGAGGATCTGAACATTTTAAGCTATTCTACCCTTTCATTGACATGAGAAATATTAAAAGGCCTTTTAGGCCCAAGAGTGCCTTTATTATGTGCTTGAGGATTTGCAAAAAACTGGCTTAATTGAGTAATCCATTACGGACTCTTCTCTGAATGTAACTTCTATAGCTACTTAAATGCTACTTTCTTGCTGAACACAGAACTCCAAGAATTTTCTGCCTTGGGTTTTCCAATTAAAGATTTTGGCCTATCAACACTTTTTTGTTTCGAATTCCCCCTTAAAGAGACAACAACTTTTACTCCTGCATCTAATAATAATATTTATTATTGGTATTTAGCCAGTATGTTCCCTTAGCTTTGAGCTTGTTTTAATAAATATTATTCAAATGCCTACTATATTATAGTCAATACACTATATACTCAGAAAACACAAATGATCATGACAAGGACCATGACCTAAGAAAATTCATAATGTACAGAGTAAAGGAGAAAGTTAAACAACTAAGTACAATACTATTAAAATTATGGTACTTTGTAGGTCATTGCAAAATGCTACAGAAACACATTGATTTAGTTAATTCTGCTTTGAAAGACTTGGGAACAATTCAAGAGGTTGATGAACCAAAGTATGTATTTCCGAAGTCAAAAAAATCACTCATTTTTAATGAATGTTTATTAATAGATATTTACTGAGCACCCACATAGTGCCAGGCATGCACATACACACAAATACACACACAATGATAAATTAATGAAAGTATTGCACCCTGCATCATAGAAGATATATTAGTACTTCTAGTACATAAAAAACTTAGAAATAGGAAAGAAGAAATCAATAACCTGGGATAAAAATGTGCAAGAGATATAAGCATACAGTTCTCAATAAAATGAAATGTGAATAGCCCTGCCATTTGTGTTGGATGAATCTTGACATTGTCACACTCAGAGAAGTAAGACAGAACAAGTCTAGGACCATATGATTTTACTCATATGTGGAATATAATACTAAAAGCAATGAACAAACAAGACTAGCAAACAACAAAACCATAACTCATAGACACAGAAAACAGTTTAGTGGTTACCAAAGGTGCAGTGGAGATGGTAGAAGAGGGTAAAGGGGATCCAATATATGGTTATGGAAGGAGAACTGACTCTGGGTGGTGAACATACAATGCAATACATAGATGATGTATTATAAAAAAATGTACACTTGAAACCTATGTAATTTTACTAACCAATGTCACCCCATTAAATTTAATTTAAAAATGATAACCAACCTTGCTCACTATAAGAGAAATGCATAAAACTATCCTGAGATACAGTCTTAGCTATCAAATTTTGAACATCTAAAATTTGACAACTTGTTCTTCTGGTGTGGCTGAAAAGAAACGAGTACTCTCAATGATTGCTGTTAAGAATCTAAAATTCTGTAACTGTTTATGGAGGAAAATGTATCAATATGTAGAAATACATATGCATTTGCCCTTTTCCAGCAGTAACATTTCTAAGATTCTTTCTTTAGTAAGAAGATACAAAATCACAAAAGTAATACTTACACACAGTTCGAATCATTGTGCTCTTTGATAGCCTGATAAATTGTTTTTGACACATCTCACAGTGATGGAGACATCACAGTGCTTAGAAACCCTGCATTTTTAAGTATTAGCTTACTAATTTTTCCAACTTCTGCATTAATCTCCACAGTTGCTCAAAATATTATTCTTTTCTTTCTTTTGTGTACCTCCCTTTCATCCCACTTCATACTGCTTATTCCTAGAGTAAGAAATGAGTACTTTCAATTATTTTCCTGAATCTTTACTTATTTTTCGGTTATTCTACTCCTTTTAAATGTTGCCTCCACTATTTTGTTCTGACCACATTATTGTTCTTTCTTTTATTCTTGTTTTCATTTTTGAATATTCTTCCATAATCCTACTGGGATCAATGCTAGCTTCTTCTACAGATGGAAAGGAATAAGTTCACCTTTTTTGACCTAATGTTTCCTGGAAGAAAATCACCTCCAAGTCACATATGAAAATAGACTTGTCTCTGAGCCCACACAAGACAATCTCCTATTAGAAACCAATTACACAACTTTCAACCAGCTTATTTCCACTCTTATCTTTTTCTGTAATTGTTATAATAATCTCATTTTTCTATATTACATGTTAATAGAATCAAAGGCAAATTCAGCCTTTGCAATCTGAGAGTCTTCTCCAGTGTGTTTGGTATCAAAATTTATTTTTGTACTATTTAATTTTTAATTTAACTTTTTAATACTGATAATTTAGAAATGTTTCAGCTTAGCGAAGCCAGGAAGTCTCAGTGGGTTTAGTGCCCATTTTGCAGCCCTGGGGACCGAGGATCAAATGCTGACCCCAGCCGCTGCAGACCCATATGCTGAACTGGGTTGTGTTTCCCATGCAGGAGTCCCCCAGTTTGGTTCTTGCCCCCTGGTCTGCTCCCTGGCTCAAAGGTACGTGCCTTCCATGTGGGAGCCCTCATGCTCAGTTCCCGCCCTGCGCAGCCCCCGCCCTTCTCTGTAGAATGAGACCTTGTCAAAAACTGATGATGTGCAACTATGGAGATGGCTCTGAGCTCCCCCTTCTCTCTGTCTCTGTCAAAAACAATAAAATAAATCTTAAAAAAAAGAAATGTTTCAGCTTCATAGTTTATTAATGATAAGAGTAATATTTAAATTCTTATCATTGTCAAATTTGGAAATGTCTCTCTCAAGTTTCAAATACAAGCTGTACAATTTCACAGCATTTCAAGATTTCTTGTGCAGTGACTCATCTTAAATATCCTTTGAATTGACAACACTCATTAGCAAGTGTTGGAAACGTTTTCATAAAGTAACTCAGCTGCCATGTAGTTTAAACATAGTTTTTCTTCCACTGTCCATATACTTCCACTGCCCAGGACCAGAAGACAGGTTCCCAGTGCAGTGAGGGCTCTGGCTCTGCACCAAGTGCACAAAATCAGCTAAATAAGCACAGTGGGTATGGGAGTAAGTCCAGATACCATTCAAACATCAAAACAGCCAGAAATAATTTAACTGTAAACAAAATGACTGTAAAACAAATACATCCCACTGAACTCATTTCTCCTTAGCTGCAACCCAAACATGCCATTCCAATACCAACTGAGGAAAAAGGAAGCACAATAAGCAGGAAGTCAGTGTGATAAAAGACAGTGGATTTTTACTAATTGCAGTTAAAACAGCTTACTGTTGAAAAATTATAAAAATACTCAACCATGTGCATATTATCACTCCAACCTTCTGAGGAGAACTAAAAGAATCAGAAGCTTAGGATTTTGTTTGTTTGTTTGTTTTTAAATAAATATACCTATAAATATAATAGGTTTTGAAACAAGAATCAGAACTTCTATTTACCAACCTTTTGCTTATGAAAATTTTGCATAAAATAATGTAATGTTAAGCAGTGAAATAATTCAATGTTATGTCCAGGCAAGAATTTGTATAAATCCATTGAATGGATTGCAAGCAGGGTCAAGGTGAAGGGATGGTATTGATGAGAAGAAATTGTAGCTAATAGAAAAGATAAATAAATCCAGAGGATGCTGGAATAGCTCAACAGGTTGAGCACTTGCTTACAAGTACAAGGTTAAGGGATCAGATCCTGGCCCCAGCCCCTGCAAACCCATATGCCAAACTGCCCTCAGTTCCTCTCCCTCCCTGAACAGGCCCACATGTGCCTGTGTGTAATGAGACTATGTCACAACTAATGATGCACAACTATGGAGACTGCTCTGGGACCTTCCCTTTTTGTGTCTGTCTGTCTGTCTGTCTGTCTGTCTCTCTCATCTTATCTCAAACAATAAAATAAGTCTTAAAGAAAAAAAAACAACATTAAAAATCCAACCTGATGATTCTAATAATGAAAAAATTACAATGGTTCAGACCTAATGACTTATTATATTCAAAATTAATCCTAACGCTATATGTTTACACTATAAAATTGGGGAGAGACAACAATCTCTAAATTGACATACATACTTGTGACCCTCAAAGCATTTATTAGTTCTCCCCAGCATGAACTTTGATAATATTAAGTATGTGTTCTAAGGCTTAAGATTTTTTCAAAAACCCATTCCAGTAGTTCTTTCTCAAAACATATTATTTTATAATGTTATAAACAATCTATGGTATAAAGTGTTTAAAAGGTGTTTGTGAAATTTGGTTAATTTACCATTCTCTTTTTCTACAATATAATGAAATAAGCAAGTAGGCTGTGAATAATTTTCTACTTTAAATGCTATAACTATAAATTGTGCTCAACTTAATCACCCAATAAATGAACATCTTAAGCTTATAATATTATATTTTTCTGAATGCAATTTTTGGTAATTAAATAATATTATAAAATATAATTAATACATATGGCATGAAAGCATTTCTATAGCAAAAGAATAAAAGGTTTTATTTTATTTTATGGAACAAAACATTATTGCAGAGCTCACCATTAACTCCTGGTCTAAAGCTTCAAAAACATGGTCATTTGAGACACATACTGAGTAAAAAATAAATAAATAAAAATCCAGTGTACCAGAACTATTAACATAACCACAATCTAATTTTATAGTTTTATATTATTTACAAGTGAAAATGCCCTATTATACTCACACTGGCCTTCATATGGGCACAATCATTTCATTGTACACTTGGTTTGATTTTGGTCAGGAGAACAATAACAAGTGTCCCTTTATTCCCAGAAACATCTCCTTCATTAATCCAAATAAAGAGCTCATGTTTGCAAGTATTTAGACCAAAATTATTGTAGAGAACGAAAGTTTATGAATGTGTGACCATAGAAAAAAAAATCATTTGATCAAGCTATGCTTTAATCACTACAGCTTTTAAAAATCAAAATGTGAGTGATAGAAGAAATAAAATTAAAATTCCAGGTTATATTCTGATGCCATAGCTGAATTTTGAAAATCAGAAAATAACTTAAGTGCCAGTATTCTGTATCTACAATAAATACATTACACACTCCTTTACAGGCTACACATTTTCTTCTATGACATTTATATCTACTTGACTGCTAACTCATTTCCTTGCTCCAGACCATTCCTAGTAATAGTAATAATAATAATAACTTTCCTAAAACTTGAGAAATTTCTTCACTTTTTTGCATTAATGCTCCATTATTCTCCCTGTTGAAACTTCAGAATAATTTAGGGAATATGTGATTATGATATGTCCTTCCCTTAAATTTCCTCCATTGATTTAATATATCTACAATGTATTATTAATATGTGGTTTTAGTATCCACAAGGTATTTTTATAAACTTCCTGTTTAAAGAATGGATTTTATACTTCATTCTGCACCGATATGCATGTGTCTTATGTGTTGTTTTCCATTATGTAAGACCCAGAATCATAATCTTGATATGTGTTGATGGATACTCTAAAAATATCTCTAACTTGGCTCACAAGCGTATAAAAAAGTACCAATCCATCATTCAAGACTCTACTCTCTGCCTTAGACAATCTGAACAAACTATAAAGAAAGAAAAATGATGACCATGAATTTTCAAATCAGTGGGTTAAAAGCAGCCAATAAAATCTGCAAAAATGCATCAGGAATTTGTGCCACAGTACTTTGGGATAGAAATCACACATAAATGTGCTCTTGCTTCGTCATAGGCCATTTGTATAGGTTTTCGACATCTTATCTGGAGTCACTTTATGCTGTTCAGTGAAGTGCTGATCTTCTGGTATTTCTACCACCTTCCTCAAAGGGCCTTTCTCTCCCACTCCACTAGATCTATGAGAACATCCATTCAAATCTACCTGTGGGAACTGTCTAAGCTAAAAATGTTTATGAGATTTTTAGAAAAAAAAAATATATTCTACCCTTAAAATAAACCAATTCAGAGGCTACATTATATATTTTTATGTGAGACAAGTGCAGAACTACTCATGCCTCAGAAATAAGAACACTGTCTTATATATCGTAGATGCCCTCACAGAACCTAACATCATATCAGCATATGGAGTTCACTCAAAATTACGAATGGTGTATGAACTACTCAGTGGCAAATATCTAAAATATGTAGCATTTCTATAATTCTATGGCCTGTGTTATGGTGACCAGAGCCTATCACTGGCACAAAAAAAGCATCAATTGAAAATTAAAATAATTATTTATATTTTGAATGTGTGTTCCTGACAGAAAATTTAAGAGAAATCAGAAATGAATTCAGAATTTGTCTTTAACAGATTAATAAAGATGTTTCATCTCTATCCACACATGCATACACACACCTACACAACACAAATTGATAGAGTGATAACCTCATGTAAGTGAACAGCTCTAGTAAGGAGTAAAACAAATCATTTCCTATTTATAAACACCCCCAATAATTTTCATTTTAAGAGACTTTAGCATAAAATCTAGAGGTCTAATACAAATCCATCTTGTTTGTATAAACTCTATGAAGTATTTTATTTTTATAATGTTATTAAATGTCTATCAAAATGTTAATATATTATCTTAGTCACAAAAAATAGTAGTTAATATAACACTATATGGGAAACTAGAATCAAGCATATTAAAAGGCAAGATTTTTTTTTTCTCTATTTAATAGGGTCTGGTATTAAAAAGCTTTTCTCCCCATGGAAAATAATTTTTACTGAATTATTTTCTCTTTATAACTTTTTTTTTTCTTTTTATTAAATTTATTTGGGTGACAGTGGTTAATAAAATTATATAGGTTTCTGGGGAAGCCGGGATGGCTCAGTGGGTTAGGTGCTCAACTTGCAGCCCCAGGGACTGAGAATCGAATCCCGGCCCCCACCCATGCGGTCCCATATGCTGAACTGGGGAGTGCCCCCAGTTCGGTTCTCACCGGGGTGAGACCCTGGCCCAGTTCCTGCCCTGTGCAGCCCCGCCCACCTGTGGAATGAAACTATGTGGAAAAACCGATGATGTGCAACTATGGAGACTGTTCTGTGCCCTCCTCCTTCTCTCTGTCTATGTATCTCTCTCTCTCTCTTTCTTTCTCTCTCTCTCTGTCAAAAGCAATAAAAATAAATCTTTAAAAAATTATATAGGTTTCAGGTGGACAATTCTATAATATATCATTTATCTGTAGCATTATGTGCTCATCACCCAGAGTTCATGATATCGGCAGAAAAACAGAGAAACAAACCAATGATATAGAATTAAAAACCCAGAAATAAACTCATATATATATGGACAGATAAATTTCTACAAAGGAGCCAAAAACATACAATGCAGAACAGAAAGCCTCTTCATTAAATAGTGCAGGGAAATTGTTTAGTGGATTCAAACAGTTCTTTTGAAATTTGTTGCTAACTAGCCTTACTACACAACAATTTTCCACATTCACACTCTTCTACACTCCTGTCATTATCTCTCTTTTTATCTTCAGAGTTCACCAGTATGAAGAAATTTTCTAATTCACACACAATAGTAATCACTTCCATAAATATTATTTTCTCATAGCAACTAACATCATTTCAGTTTCATTATCTTATTGAAAATGTGTTGAGCACTCACAACTATATCATCAATAAACACTATTAACTTTGCAGCATCCTATACTGCATAGTTTCAATGAGATTTGGTTTCCTAAGGTCACTGTGGTTTTAGGCAGAATTTGCCCTTAGCTCACTTAACACTTAATCTCTGCCCTTACCTCTCTTGTATTCTAGCACATAAAATACAATTATAGGTAAAATTCCTCTTGAGACAAGTTTTTCATTTTCTCTCCAAATTACATTTTTCTCACACATTAAATCATATTCCAGGATACCCTACAACACCAGCTGTATCTTGAATTCTTGTTTCCTCTGTGTCAAAGTGGGAAGTTTATAGTCTCATCCGATTATTTCTGAGTTTCAGTTTATTCTCCTGACCTATGTAATTACAATCACACTTATTATTTTTATTTTGTGTTAATCGTTAAATTTATTGGTTAGTAAAAATTACATAGGTTTCAGGTGTACAATTTTACATTTCATCGTCTATGTATTGCATTATGTGCTCATCACCTAGAGTCAGTTCTCTTTTCATCACCACATATTTGATGCTCCCTATCTACTTCCCCCACCCACCTTCCCCCTCCCCCTCCAGTAACCACTAAACTATTGATTCTGTCCATAAATTTTTGTTTCTTTGTTACTTTCAGTTTTATATTCCACATATAAATGAAGTCATATGGTCTTGATTTTTTTTTAGTTTGACTTATCTTACTTAATATGATGAGACTATAGAAAGCAGTATGAAGGTTCCTTAAAAAATTAAGAATAGAAATACCATAAAACCCAATAATCCTTTTACTGGGTATCTACCCAGAAAACTTGAAAACTTTAGTTTACATGGATATTTGTACCCCAATATTCATCACAGCACTGTTCACAGTGGCCAAGTCATGGAAAAAACAAAGTGTTCTTTGATAAATGACAGGATAATGAAGTTGTGGTACGTTTACACAATGGAAAACTATTCAGTGATAAAAAAAGATGAAATACAGCCATTTGTGACAACATGAATGGACATTTTTTTATATTGTATTATTTATTTATTTATTTATTAAATTTGTTGGAGTGACATGGGCTAGCAAGATTATATAGATTCCGGGGAAGCCGGGATGGCTCAGTGGGTTGGGCGCTCACTTTGCAGCACCGGGGACCGAGGATCGAGTCCCGGCCCTGGCCCGTGTGGAACCATGTGCTGAACTGGGAGCTCCCCCAGTTCAGTTCTTTCTCTGTCTCTGTGTCTATCTCTCTCTCTCTCTCTCTGTCAAAAAACAATTAAAAATAAATAAATAAATGTTAAAAAAAAAAAAAAAGATTATATAGATTCCAAGTGTACAATTCTATAACATATCATTTATGTGTTGCATTGCATGTCCAGCACCCAGAGTCAGGTCTTCTGTCACCATATATTTGATTCCCCTTCTCCACCCTCTCTCTTTCCCCATACTGTTTTGGTAACCACTACATTTTTATCTGTGTCCACGAGTTTCTGTTTCTTTTTTTGTCATTCTTTTGTTGCTTTTAGTTTTATATTCCACATACGAGAAAGGTCATATGATTCTTTTTAATAAAATAGGATTCTTGATATGTCAATAGGTGATCAATAACATTATTTACTTAAAGTAAAAATTGGAATGAAATCAATTATTTGAAAACTAAGTAAAATTGTAGCTAGCTTATTTTGGAATCTTGAATATTCAACATTTGAAGTAATATTTTTCCCCTCTCTATCTGCACTACTGCTATCATTACTGTAGTGTTTGACTATAGTGTTGTGTTGATTTTAATCTAATACTTATAATAACTATTTTATGTTTCTTGTTATAAACCATCTAGCCTTTGAAATTGTAGTTATCACCTCATTTTGGGCCTCACTCAATATTCCCAGTTGACATATTACTTTGTTTTTAGTGCATTTATTTTTTTCTCAGTAAAATAATAATTTTAATCCAACGGGTAGTTCGAAAATTGTGATCATAACCTTTTATATTAAAATTATATTTAAATTGCTGAAGGTAAAATAGTTATATTGCGAATTTCATAAATCTGGCTACTTTAATTTCTAAATTTATCACATTATTTAAAAAAGATTTTATGTCATTCTGCCTTTCTTCTTTCTTCCTCCCTTCTTGTCTCCTTCCATTTTCTCCCATTTTTTCCTTTTTCCTGCCAATAAATAATTAATGAAGACTTATTTTGTACTGTTGACATAATAGACACTGATAATATAGCTGTAACTATTATAAGTACCCTCATGGGCCACATAAACTATTTTCATATATTAGCATACTTTTAGTTTTGAAGTCTAATTTTGGAATACTTACATTATTTCTCATAATCCTATTACATTTTTAAACTAAAGCTAATGTTTTATAGGTTAAAATCCCAATCAGATTATGTTTGAATCTTATTCCTTGTACACCACTTGATTTTTCAGATATACATTATTTAGGAGGAAAACCACATTCATTGATGTGTTTGTTTGTTTTTTTCTGATATTTAATGTGAATGTCTGAGTAATTATAAGAACAGATCTGAGTAAATAAGTTAAGAAGACTCAAAGGTATAGCTGTGACCTCTACATTTCCTATGAAAGAAATTCAACTGGGCCCTAAAGGTTTACAACATACAATATGTTACAAAGGTGAGTAGGGTTTGCACAAGTATATCTCTCTATCTGTAGAATGAGACAGATATTTTTCACAAAAAAATATCTGATGTCCCACCTTGCTTCTAAGAGCTTGTATTTTCTAAGAAAGAAACTTTTTGACTTCTTTTTGCACAGGTGACCTCCAGGCTAATGGCATCCATGAATACATCATTGAAAATTTATCTCCCTTTCTCCAAGCTTCAAATCATCCTTAACTGGCAATTTCTGGTTTCCTTTACAACAGTGGCAATAGAATGACTATGTGTTCCCTAGATCTCTGCAAATCCTGGAATTCAGAAGGAAGGCAGAAGCTCAAAATATTGTGAATTATTTTGGCAACTCAGTCAATTGTTGACTAGAGTTCCACAGGACTAACCAGGGACATCAGTAACTGACTGGCATTTGTGTTATGAATGACATCTCTAGACAAAATTTTTCTTCTAATTTCTTGGCACCTTAAGAATCTCAGACTGAATGGAAAATGGGCTCTCAATGCCTCAATGAATTGCTACAATATTTTGGACCTGCTTGAACCATTATGAGATTTGTGCCTATCTCTGATTTTCCAATCCAGGGTTGAATTGATACTCAATACCTGGGAAGTACAAAATCACACTGAAAGGAAATTTTTTTTTAATTTGTTGAAGGGTCTAAAGTTTTATTACCTCTAAAGAAATAATACTTATAAAAGTTTTTCTGATCTTTTATGTGCCCATGATTGTTTTCACTAATCAGAAGTATAAAGGCAAGAGTCTTTCTTTTTTACTATTTGAAATTCAGCACTAATCTTTTGAGGCAAGCAGAAGAAACATATTTTTTTCACTAGCAACAGTTATTTAAATTTCAAAGATTATATGAAAAAAACATGTCCTTATTCTATTTACAGCAGTTTAATATTTTTTAGTAGCAGCTTGTATATTATCACAGTTAAAAAAAGAAGCAGACATGTAGACTTGGGATGCTCAGTTTATAAGATGGGGAAAACAATGGTTACTATTAGAACATGTCTGAAAATGGGGCAGGAGATGAATGGGTGAATTAACCCACCATATGCCTAGTCAATTAAGTAATGTCTTAACACATTAGAAAATGCTTATCTGATTTAATTAGGAAGTGCTTTGCCTAAGAATACAAAGAAATAAAAGTTTAGAATTTAAATCATACATTGCTGACTAGTTACAGGTAACCAAAATGTTTACAACTAAAGCATAAAAATATTATTTGAGGAAAAGCAAATAAATGTCACAATGACTTAAAATTGTCTTCTTACATCAAGACCTTGTGGAAAACCTCACATATATACATGATGTCCCATTATATATTTATACACACATATATACATATACATATATATGCCATATATGTCTATGCATATTATTACTGGTAAATATAAATATACTTCATTGCTAATGGGCAAACTCAGAAGTAATGAACAACATATTTGGGTAGACTATTAAAATGAAGAATGCCTTTTGCAATATTCTGCATTTGTAGTTGATATCTTGAGCAAAACGTGGTTAAAGGATGATTTGGGGGAGTCTAGAAAACACATTAGATCTCCCGTTAGATACCAATTTTATGAGAGAAACAATATCTAAAGATTTTTAAATATTTGGTATTTTACCCTATAGATTCTGTGAAAATAATTACATAACCATAGGGTGATGTTTTAAGAAATTATATTTTGTCTGTAAACACTGGGATTCTATTTTTAGTCCTAGTTGACTTGATTTCAATTATTGCATTAAACAAATGTTTAAGTAACATTTGCTGAGCGTTTACTGTGCTAGGCATTGTGCTAAGGAACCTATAACATGGCCATATTTTATCCTCAAAGCAATCCTTTCATGTGCTGTGAAAATAATCTTTTAAAAAATTACATAATCAGCCCAAAGCCATATAGCTAGTTTCCTCATACCTTATAACTCCTAATTCT
The DNA here is from genome assembly GCA_004027555.1 of Craseonycteris thonglongyai. Taxonomy (NCBI): domain Eukaryota; kingdom Metazoa; phylum Chordata; class Mammalia; order Chiroptera; family Craseonycteridae; genus Craseonycteris; species Craseonycteris thonglongyai. The sequence goes on from PVKE010000851.1 coordinate 60,948, forward strand.
ACGCTATGAAAATGTGCTATAAATATACTCTTTATAATTTTTAATCATTCTCAAAATTGCCTGCTAAATAGTAGACAAATATTACCAAGATTCTCTATTAGAGGACAGAACCAGATCCAAGACAAGGCCTACTCTTACAACTGGTGAATGCTGTGTGAAAGAGAATTACAATTGCACCTTGATTATTTATCTAGCATTGATAAGTATAACACTTACATAGGTCTAATTCTTGGAATTGAAAGCAAACAACCCATAATTTGTTTACTAATATATACTATCAACTGTGCAGTCAGAGCTATGTGACCACAATAGCCAGCAATGAGGAAAGAAAGATAAAAATAAAGGAATGAATCTATTTTGAGGTCATGTCCTTTCAACTGGTCCTTAAAATCAACCCAACTCTCCTCTTCTGGAACACTCTCCTTCCATACTTGATTCAGTATGATACAAATACCTTCTGACCAACTATACTATATTTAAAATAGCATCGATAAACAGAACATTTATAAATTTAGTAAACACTGACTTAAGTGGCAACATAATAACAGTTAAATAATCTAAAAATAATTTAAAAACCAAGTAATACTTTTATGCTTTATTTGTATGATAATAATAGTGTGTTAGTAATGTTTAATTGTTTTAGAAGTAATGTTGAAACATCTTCAATTTATCAAGATGGATGCTCAAGGATTTATTAGCTATGCTTGTATATAAATAATGTTCATTTTTTATGAACATTATAATGTCTATTTTAACATGAGCTAGAGGTACTACAGTTTGGAAAAAATTCCCAAATCTTTTGAGAAAAAGAGAAAATTATCCTTCTCTTTAGCAATTTTATGTGTAGGCAATCTTTGCAAGAGTCCTTATTTATAATCTTCTCTCACAGATGATACATCATATGTGACAGTTTTCATTAATCTTCCTTAAATTTCACTGTAAGTACAGAGTTTTAATGAAGATGTATATTCCATTGCCTTTGCTGATAATCTAATAAAAAGTCATTTTATTTTTATACATAAAATAAGAAAAACTTAATTTCAAAGCTATAAAATACCTTGATCCAGATATTAAACCTTCTCAAATATATAGAATGATAGTCAAAAGTTGTCTCTAGCATTGTTTACATTACATAATAAAATTTCATTAGAATACCACGCAAGTTGTAGCAATTTTCTAAGCATAGATCCAACCCCACTCCCCCCTAGAAAAGACTTTTCACACACAGCTAACATCATACTCAACAGGCAAAAGCTAAACTTATTTTTCTTAAAATCAGAAAAAAGACAAGGATGTCCACTGTCACTACTTTTTATCCAATGTTGTATTGGAAGTCCTAGTAATAGCAATCAGACAAGAAAAATAAATAGAAGACATACAAATTGCACAGGAAGAAGTAGAACTCATTATTTGCAGATGACATAATATATATATAAAGAGAGAACCTCAAAGAGTCTACCAAAAAACTTTAAAATGATAGTAGTATTCAGTAAAGCAGCAGGATACAAAATTAATATTAAGAAATCAGTTGCATTTTTATACACCAATAACAAACTATCAGAAAGAAAATTTTTTTAAATAATCACATTTATAATTGCATTAAAGAAAAAAAAATACCCAGGAATAAATTTAACAAAGGAGGTTAAAAAAAAAACAGACTCAGAAAATGTTAAGGAATTAGAGAAAAAAATTAAATAAGATTTTAATAAATGGAAGCATATGCCATGTTCATGAATACAAAGAATTATTATCATTAACATATTCATACCACCCAAAGCTATGAGTATCTATAGATTCAATATAATCCCTATCAAAATATTAATGACATTTTTCACAGAACTAGAACAAAACTCTTAAAATATTTATAAAATTATAAAAGACCCTGAATAACCATGGCAATCTTGAGAAAGAAGAATTAGAGGTATCACATTACCTAATGTCAAACTGTACTACAAGGTCATAATAATCAAACCAGCATGGTACTGGCTTAAAAACAGATATATAGATCAATGCAACAGAACAAGAGAGCCCAGAAATAAATGTATGCCTATATTGCCATTTACTCTATGACAAAGTAGGCAAGACTATACAATGGGGTAAAGACACTATGTTCAATAAATGGTGCTGAGAAAGTTAAAAAAATACATGTAAAAATAATAAAATTAGACCACCTTCTTATACCATATATAAGAATAGAATAAAAATGAATTAAAGACTTAAACATAAGACCCCCCAAAATAAACCTTCTAGGAGAAAACACACAGTAAACTCTTTCAATGCCCTTAGTACTATTATTTTTTTCTACTCTATCTCCTTTGTCAAGAGGAACAAAAGAAAAAAGTACACAAACATGACTACATTAAACTAAAAAGTTTCTACAAAGCAAGTAAAATCATCAACAAAATGAAAAGAAAACCTACTCAATCAAAAAAGATATTTAAAAGTGATACATCTGAGAAAAGGTTAATATACAAAATTTATAAGGGACTCATAAAACTCAACATCACAAAAAGCAAAACAAAACAAACAAAACAAACCAAAAATTCAATCTAATTAAAAAGTGAGCAGAGGACCTGAACAGACATTTCTCAAAATAGAAAATAAGCATGACCAATAGATATATAAAAAGAAGCTCAACATCATTAATCATTACAGTCATATAAATAAAAGTCATCCATAAAAATTTAAGCCTACCATTTTGACAGCATGGATGGACCTAGTCTAGAGGGTATTATACTAAGTGAAATAAATCAGAGAAACTCAGGAGTTATATCTCAATAGAGGTTCTCCCTGAAGAAGTGAGGGATCCCAGCCCCACACCAGGCTTCCCACTTCAAAGCACCTGAGGTGGGAAGAGAAGCCCCACAGCATCTGGCTATGAAAGAACAGTGGGAATTCCAACCATCCGGGTGGGATGGGAGGCTGTGAGGAAACACAAATGTCCTCTTTAAGTTCCAGTGCACCAGCTCAGTGACTAGAGGGTGCTCACCTCAGGTTCCAGCAGAGATGATGACTCAGGGAGCATTGGAGGCATATAGAAGACAGAGGGGTGTGGCTTTGGACTAAGGGCTGGAGGACAGTCACCATTTTTCCTGGGTTGAATTTTTCTCTTGTGCTACCAGCTGGCTACTTACCAGAGGCACATTCTCTGGTAAGCATCCAGCCTTACCCACATAGCAATCTTTCTGAGAAAACTATTGGAGGAATACACTTGCTCCCAGTGGATGGCACCCAGCCTCAGTGTGCTCTGAGACTTTTGCTGAGTAACTCTATGTGTAGCATTGGCCCAAAGTAAGAATCTACAAGAGCATCCAGCACCAGTAACCAAGGAGACTGTGCCAGAGACTCACAGTGCTCTTATTATAATTATAAAACTACCTAACAATACTGGAAGATGTAGCAGATCTATCTAATACATAGAAACAAACACAGAAAAGCATCCAAAATGAGAAAACAAAGACATACATTAAAAAACAAACAAACAAACAAAACAGCAGAAAATACCAGAAAAATAAATCAACATGATGGAGGCAAACAGTCTATCAGAGACAGAGATCAAAACAATGGTTATAAGAAAGCTCCAGAAACTTGGTGAGTAAATTAACAAAGAGATAGCAAACATAAAAATGGACATAGAAAACATAAAAAAAGAACCAGTCAGAAATAAGGAATACAATAACTGAAATGAAGAATGCAAAAGAAGGAATCACTAGACTAGATGAGGCAGAGGCTCAAATCAGTGATTTGGAAGATAAGGTAGCAGAAAACACCCAATCAGAACAAAAACAACAACAAAAATAACAATAAAATGAGGCTAGCTAAAGATTCTTCTACAACAACATCAAGCATAATAATATCCACATCATAGGGGTACCAGAAGAAGAGAGACACAGGAATTGAGAACATATTTGAAAAATGAATGACTGAAAACTTCCCTAACCGGGAAGAGAAAATTGACATACAAATCAAGGAAGCATAGAGAGTCCCAAACAAGATGAACCCAGACAGGCCCACACCAAGACACACTATAATTAAAATGGCAAAAGTCAAAGATAGAGAGAATCCTAAAAGCAGCAAGGGAAAAGCAACTAGTAAATTATAAGAGATCTCCTACAAGATTGCCAGCTGATTTCTCAACAGAAACTTTGCAGGCCTGAAGGGAGTGGCAGAAAATATTCAACAGAATGAAAAGCGTGGATCTACAACCAAAATTACTGTATCCATCTGGCTATCCTTCAATATCAAAGGACAGATAAAGGGCTACCCAGACAAGTAAATGCTAAAGAAGTTAATTGCCACCAAATCAGTATTACAAGGAATGTTAGCGTGTCTACTTTAAGATGGGGAGAGAGAGGGTAGAAATCAAAGTTATGAATAATAAAATGGCAATAGTTACATATCTATCAACAATTTAGTAAATTTAAATAGATTAAGAGCTCTAATTAAAAAACATGGAGAGTATTGTGCTTAGTGGAGTGCCAGACAGTGAAAGTCAGATGTCAGTTGATTTTACTTATGTGTAGGTTCTAAGGAAGAAAATAAACACACAAAACAAAACAAAATTCATAGATGTAGAAAATATTTGGATAGTTGCTAGATAGGGAAAGTGTTCGAGGTGTGAATGACAAAAAGGGAGAGGAATTAAGAAGTACCAATTCGTTGTTCCACAGTCATAGGGATATAAGGTATAGTATAAGGAATATAGACAGTAATATTGTAATAACTATGTATGGTGTCAGATAGGTTCTAGATTTGTTGAAGCGATGAGAGGAGAGCAGGAGGGTGGGTAAAAAAAAATTGAGAAGTGCAAGTTCATTGTTACAAAATAGTCATGGGAATGTAAAATACAGCAAGGGGCATATAGTCAACTATAATAGTTATGTATGGTGTCAGATGGGTACCAGATTTACCACAATTATGACTTCATATGTTATATAAATGTCTCATAACTATATTGTACACCTGAAACTAATATAATATTGTATGCAGTGACTGAAAAATAAGAATTATAGTAAAAATAGTAAAGTACAGCATAGGGAATACAGTCAATAATATTGTAATAACTATGCATAATATAAATAATATAGAATGTCAGTTGAAATTGAAAAAAAACATGTATACACACACACACACAAGACTTTTTCCATTACTTCAATATAGAATTCCAAACAAATGTATATTGTTTAAACAAATAATGAGGTCTTCATGCTCATTTTGAAAATAATTCACCCAGTTTTCCAGTTGGATTGTTACTACCATCCTCACTGCAATTGAATTTAGACACACTGGAGTGGAAAATTTTAAATTAGAGTTAAATTAATACCAAAAAATAGAATATTTGGTTATTTTTTCATATAATGTAAGAGTGGCTTCCCTTAAATCCACTCCTGAAAAAAAATCTGCAAAAATTCCCCTACAAATGAAGTACCTTAAATGCTGAGGTCTAATCAACAGTTTCTGCAGACCATCAGTCTTAAAATATAGCAGAGCTGAATTCCCAGATGCCAGCTGGAAGCCCGATTTAAAGAAGCAGCAGCCTAGAGAACTGTACAAAAGAGCTCATAAACTATCTCCATGCTTCATGTCATGATGTCTGCTGTCATCTCATGAGCAACCACAAAGGACATAATGTAGTGAAACAGTTAATTGGGAAACAATGCCAAACTCCTATGGCTTTGTAGTGCTAACTTTTTTTTTTTTAAAGAATGAGAGAGACAGAGCCAGAGAGTGACAGGGAGAAGGAGGAGGGCCCAAAGCAGTCTCCACAGCTGTACATCATCAGTTTTCAACATGGTTTCATTCCACACAGGTGGGTGGGAACAGAGCCGGGCCAGAACGGGGCTGAGGGTCTCATGCATGGAAGGCACACCCCCTCGAGCCAGGGGCCGAACCAGGGGAAAAGAACTGAACTGGGGGCCTCCCGCACGGAAAGTACACCCCAGTTCAGCATATGGGTTCGCATGGGCTGGGGCCAGGACTCGATCCTTGGTCCCCAGGGCTTCAAAGCAAATAATCAACCCACTGAGCAATGCCAGCTTCCCCGCTAACTTCTTTTTTAACCCTACTTGTCATAATTTTTATATTTACACTACTTGTTTTTTCAGACTGCATAATAAATTCATTTGAAGATTGTCTGAATATATTCATATCCTTGATTAGATGAACAATTTAAAAGTTATCCTAAGAATGCAATTAATAGAAAATTTTACTTGGTCATTAATCAAAACTACCATTGCATCTTCAAAGCAACTGTTCAAAGCAATCAGTTAAATATCTGGCTTTTATATAAGCTTTTCATACTGTATTTTGGTTGTTCAAGGAAAGTCTGGCTATAGTATCCTACTGCTTTGAAATAAACAGAAGCAAGGGAATAAAAGGTAGTTTTACTTCAAATAAACCTACTGCTCAGCAATACTCTACAGACACAAATTAAGGTGTTTTTTAGAAGCTGTGAATGCTTTACCATAACCATTGATCTTTTTAATGCACTCCAGAAGCATTGTAAGTACTATAACTTCAAATGATTTCCACTTAAAGTTCGCAACATACACACTTTGCACTTAAGCTAAAAGCCTAAAAAAAGGGTACAGATGAACATGGTCGTCACCACACATAACCATAGAATAATAAAGGCCCTAGATGTGCAGTTTATAAGCATGCAAATTATGTATACACCTTAAAAAAATGTTTAATAGAATTAACTAGATGACTAAAATAGGTTTAAGTATTTAAGGCTAATTATTAAGTTTATTAAATAACAATGTTTCTTTTAAAACTTTCTTCTACCTGGTTCTCTAGTTGTTCAACTTTGAGATAGTTAATTACACATCAGCTTGTCCAACAAAGGAAAAGAAGAGACATATCAATAATGCTGTAACCTTATTAATCTGATAGCAGGTCTATACTTCTAGATGGAGCTAATAATTGAAATTTTATTTTTATGGCATGGTTTAAGTCAAAGTTATTCAGGAAGAACCATTAATTTGTTCATGTTGAGGAAGAGTGTAGAACAGTGGTTAATGGTAAGAGCACTTATTTATTTGAATTCTAGCTCAACAATTTATTCATTATATAAAACCTTTAACAAAACACTTAACTTTTCTCTATATGCTTAAGTTACCACCACAAAAAGAGGACAATTATAGAACCTCTCATTTAAGGTTTATGACAAAATTAAATGAGAATTTCATATAGGTAAATTATATGTAGTAGTATAAATAGTATACTTATATGTAGTAGTATAAATAGTATACTTATATTACTGATACTAAGTATAATAGTTCTCAGTATGGGCATGACACAGAGAAAAGCCCTAAAAAATTATTACTTTTAATTTTATAATCCTTGTTTTGTACTTATTATGTAACAATGCTATGATAGACTCTGGGATATAACAGTATATGATATAGCATAGATATATACTCAATAAATAAATCTTAGATGGAAAAACAGAAGCAAATAATCATAATACAATAGAAGATCTATGAGAAAAATACCGTTTTGTAGAGGTCGTTCATATAATCAGGGGATGAGGGAAAGAAATTTAAGAGAAGACAATATCTGGGCTTATTTTTAAGACCTATGTAAATAATTTATTAGAAGTTTCATATTATTTTATTTTTTAAAGATTTATTTGATTGTTTTTGACAGAGACAGAGAGAAGACCCAGAAAAATTTCCATAGTTGTACATTGTCAGTTTTTGACATGGTTTTGTTACACACAGGTCGGCAGGGGGTTGCACAGGGTGGGAGCTGGGCTGGGGGCTTTCTGCATGGGAGGCACTCCCCATCAAGCCAGGGGCCAAACCAGGGGGTGAGAACTGAACTGGGGGCTTCCAGCATGGGAAGCACACCCCAGTTCAGCATATAATTCTGGAAGGGCCAAGGCTGGGACTGGGATTCCATCCTGTGTTCTCGGGGCTGCAAAGCGAGCTCTTAATTTACTGAGCCATCCCAGCTTCCCCATATTATTTTATTTAATTAGATCCTTTATTGTTACTGGAAGATTTTGTTCTATTTTTAAACCTCTTTCCTCCACTAATCTTTTATTCATCTATATTAGCAAAAAGCGGAAAGGATATATAAGATGAAGCAGAGAGATACAAAGGATAAAGGAAATAAATAGAAAAATTGGGCTTGGATAGTAGCTTATATCCCCCTTTAGTGTAAACCTCATGGATATCTTAGTAATAGGCTCTTGTAGGCTTAAAACAGCTAAATGTTATAAGTTCTTTATAGTAAGAATTCTATGAAAAGTGACCCAATATAGCTTTCTAATAAAGCTAATGAGAAAAATAATCTCTTTGGAAAAGACATGGCATTTCTCTTGTCCGCTAAAAAATTTCAAAAAATAAGAAGGATTTGAAGACCCAGGTAAAGACATTGTTTCCATACAAACAAAACAAAACAAAACAAACAAACAAATTATGTCAGAGGGCCTTCCTCCTTCTCCTTGTCTCTCTGTCAAAAAAACTATAAAATAAATCTAAGGGGAAAAAAAAGGAACTCTGTCTTTTAACAGTCAGAAAGTAGGACCTGCTGTGTTACATTTACCATGATCTCTTTTGGATTCAGATTTACCATGGCTCAATTAATACTTGAAAATGATAACACTACATTTTCTAAAGCTAAATCCATTCTCTATATAGAGCAGCCATAAAGTCTAGCATGACATATGTATTTATTTTAGAAACAGCTTTTCTAAAATATATTTAAACTGAGGAACTTTGATATTCTATGAATTATTCCTCATTAGTCAAATACATAGAGTGGTGAAGAAAGGTAAAAATAAATATCAAGCAGAACTGCATAATACTTCAAGATCTATATGAGAAAGAGGAAAGAAATGCAGATATATGTGTATGTAATAGATAGATAGATAGATAGATAGATAGATAGATAGATAGATAGATAGATGATAGATACAGACCAGGCATAGCAAATGTGTGTGTGAGTGTGTGTATGTGTGTACATACATATATACATACATACATTTTAGGAGATATTATCTATGTATTACTTTTCTAAGTTGTAATAAATTACAGTAGCAATGTGTAGTATGATGTTCGCTCAAAAGATGGCATTAATCAAATGAATGTTTGCATCACCATGCAGCAGGCAAGATTGCCAAAGGAAATGGCAGAAACATTACTGTTGTTGGAGGAGCACAAGACCATTTGAAGTGATATTTAAAATTCAAGAATGTTGTGGAAGTATGACAATGGAGGTGTGAGTATGCAACAGAACCTCCAACATGCCTAAAAATTGCACGCATTCATGATAAGTTTGAGATACATGGTAAATTGAAACAGCCTGCACAATAATACATGTGGACAATTGGGTCAACATTGTTCAAGCAATAGTTTGCCATGATCAGAAGTATCTGCATGCTGATGGTAACCACTTTGAACACCTTTTGTAATTGCAAAAGTCAATGTGACTTGCATACATCTTTTGTTATCACTATTTATTATTACAATTTTAATACAGTTTTTCTTTCTTAAAATGTATATACAATTTCTTGGCAACTTCTATATATGTATGCATATATAGATGTATATACACACACATATACATCTATATATACATACCCTGTTTTCCCAAAAATAAGACAGTGTCTTATATTAATTTTTGCTCCCAAAGATGCGCTGGGTCTTATTTTCAGGGGAGGTCTTATTTTTCCATGAAGAAGATTATGGTACACATTTAATGTTGAACAAAAAAAAAGAAAATTTATTACCTGTATACGGTACAGTAGTAGTCATCATTACAAACCAGCATAACCAGACAAACTGAATCCTACAGTATCAAGAATTTATTGTTACTACCATTATTTCCATGTACAACAATCTATGGTACATTTGCTCATTTATTCAATGACAGTCCTGTCATCATCTTCTGGAACAGCATCATAACAATACAAACCCTGAATTTCCTGGTGAATTTCTTATGACTCCATTTCTTTCAGAATCAGTGGACCAAATCTCTCATGTTTAGCAATGGCACTGTCCTTAAGTGAGTACTTCTTGTCAAGGTAGCCTGCTCATTGTGCATTTACAATGCAACTGTCAATGATTTTCTCCCATGAATTCTTCACCCAAGTCACAACCTCTTGCAGTTTAGGTTTCACAAAGTTTCCATGCTGATTTCTCTCCATTGTATTTTCAATGTAGTCATTAATTTCCCACGCAACTCACTGTGTAATTGTGAGTCAGCCAGACTCCGTCAGGGCAGAGCGAGCAGCAGGGGGCAGCTTGTCCTGTCCGCAGCACGGGCTCTCTGATGAAAAGAGACCTCACACTTCCTGTCTGCTCCAGCTGCGTTGTGGCCAACAGTGAGCTGCGTGGCGGGCCACCGCTAATATTCAGAATCCAGAGTTATGGTAGCTTCGGGGGGCCTTATTATCGGGGAGGCCTTATGTTCGGGGGAGGCCTTATTATCAGGAGGTCTTATTTTTGGGGGGATGCCTTATATTTCAGTGAGAGGAAAAACTGTAAGTAGGTCTTATTTTCGGGGAATGTCTTACTTTCGGGGAAACACAGTACATACATAGAAGGGGTGTGTGTGTGTGTGTGTGTGTGTGTGTGTGTTTGGTATATAGAAAGACATAGAAAAACAGCTTTGAGGAAAGCTTTTTGAGCACAAATTTTGCCTCTTTGAAAACCAATAGAAAACTCAGCAATATCCAGTATTCTAGCTCAGTTTCCACTACAGGACTAAAACAAAATCCTACTTCAGTACATATGCTCTTAAGAAGTGTAAAAGGGGGAGCCATAATGGGGAGCCCTCAAGTGGGTTAAGCACTCACTTTGCAGCCCCAGGGACTGAGGATTGAATCCTGGCCCTGGCCCATGCAGACCCATATGCTGAATTGGGGTGTTCCTCCCATGTGGAAGGCCCCCAACCTGGTTCCCACCCTGAGCAGCCCCTGCCCACCTGTGTGGAACAAAACCATATTGAAAACTGATGATGTACAACTATGGAGACTGCTCTGGGCACTCCCCCTTCTCTCTGTCTCTTTCTGTCTCTATCTCTCTCTGTCAAAAGCAATAAAATAGATCTTTTAAAAAAATTGAATTAACATTACTTATGTTCCTAGAAACTTGAAAAAAAATATTTTAAGGTGAGAATCAGAATATACTGTTTCTTGAACATGTGTTGGAAGAATATGGGGGGTTTGGCACATGTAGACTGAAGATTAAAATGAAATGAGCATGTCTGCAGTGATGATGGGCATTGGCTTTGGTGAAAAGAAATATGGTCAGCAGGTGGCTAATTGTGAGAATAAGCTATTTCTGCAATGAATGAATAGAAAAAGGGAGGGCTAATTAAGGTTTGGGAAAGTCAAGGGTATAGAGCACAATAGGAAGGCAAGAATCAGCAATTGCTCTTCTAATTTTAAATGTCAAGGACCATGGTTTAAGAAAGAATTGTGTTGCATGAGTAGGTCGGTACCTCCAGATGGCTCTCTAGGTGAATTCCCCACTATGTAGGCCTTCAGACTCAGAAAGCTGATTTTCTCAGCCCTGAGAAGAGTTTGTGCACAAATTAACCAAGTTTATAGAAACTGATTTCTGAAAATCAGAAACAGGCTATTCATAAGAAAGAAGTAAAAATGATACACACAAGTCAACAAATTAATATTAAAACCAAGAAATACCACTGTTAATTTGAACATTTAAAAATATAAATTAATGACAAAAACCAAATTATTGTCACAAATATCAGGAAATGAGATTTCCCACCCATTTATTTTGGAAACATAAACTAATAGAAATATTTTATAGAGGAATTTAATAAAATGCACCAAAATCCTTATATAAATAATTATTGGATTTTCTAAATCTATGAAATTAGCTTGTTAAAATTAGTTGGAAAGGACATAAAGCTCTATAAACAAGAATGTTCTGTAAAATGTTTTTGAAAAAAGAAAAGAAGCAGAAGCAACCCAACCTTGAAAATGCTGGTTTTGTAAAAGGGTGAAGAAGGAAGGGGCTGTAGAAGGAGGAGGCTGCCCAGGGCAGCCATAAATCAAGGCAACTGATGCATCTCCCTTGCCTCAGGACGTAGCCTCTGAGGGCTGAGAGGCATAGGCATAAATGGCATTAATTGTCCAAAATTGACAAACAGCTGCAAGCTAGCATAGGCGAAGGTAATTGCTAGTAATGGCCCATAATTAAAAGAGGAAGAATGACCCTCCTACTGCCTTCCACTTATGAAAAAGAAGGAGGGCAAAAGCACAGAGGGATACTTGGGTCAGGGCATCTGGCTTGACCCACAAAGCATGGAAGCAAAGATAGGTGCTTGGGTCACAGCGGCTGGCTTGACCCGCAAGGCACAGAAGCAATGGGCCGCGCTTGGGACGCTGAGGTTTGGTTTGTAAGGAAGAGCTTGGGTTATGAACATTTGGTTAGCAAGGGGCAGCATTTGAGACACTGAGGGTTGATTTGCAAGGCAGTGCTTGGGACACAGCAGTTTGGACTGCAGGAAGTAGTCAGCTCAGCCCACTAGGCACAGCAGTGGCTCTGTATGTGTGTTAAGCCTGGTATCATGGTTGGAGGAGAGAGGCCGTCTTTAAGAGTGGAGACCCATTGCCTTCTCATGTCACTGATGCTCTGACAATGAATACTTATTATATGACCCAACTCCTGTGTCAGTGTATTGGCTGAATGGTGCAGGCAGCAGAAGCCCACATTCAGTTTCACACCAGTAACAGATTGGGGATAATCATAGGGAGGTAGAACTGGGAGAAATGTTTTAATAGGAAGCCCAATTTATTTTAAGTTCTCTTATTGTAAAGAGATTCACTTTGTGAGCAAAAGGCAGATGGTCTGCCATGGAAATGTACAAAAAGGAGATCCCTTATCCAAAGCCTTGGCTAAAGAAGGCAAAGTTGAATATTATGGGTATGTTTAAAATATCTATTGTAGGAATACAATTTGAGGAAAACTTACCTAAGAGATTTTCTTAATATCATCTTATACTTTTTTGTTGTAATTGAATGTCCACCAGACAAATGGTATGATCTGCTCTCCCAAGAATTGTGGTATACTTGCTATTTGGATTTATCAAAAATTTAATTGACATTTTTAATTAAGTAAACTTTTATTTTTAGAATAGTTTTGGATTAACAGAAAAGTTGCCAGTATAGTAGAGTACCTATATATTCCTCACCCAGTTTTCCCCTATTGTTAATATCTTACTATTGTAAATTTGTCACAGCTAAGAAATTAACCAACATTGGTACATTACTATGAACTAAACTACACCATTCATTTGTGTTTTAGCTTTTCTATCAATTTATTTAAAAAAAACAATGTGTTTAATTATTTTATGTTACTTTTTTCATCAATATGCCTAAACATAAAGTTTTATAAATAGGCATTCAATTTTCTTGTTGAAGATAAAATCTCAAAATCTTTTCTGTATTCCTTAAAAATGTACATAAATCTATTTACAAAGCAATTCCATATTGTGATATTTAAAAATGTATCCTTCAATGAGAAGAATAATTCTGCTTCACAAATCAGGTGGAGATTTAAATAAAATAAAACCAATTTGAATAAAACAAAATAGGTTTATTTTAAGGATTTGGTCGCACAATTGTAAGTCCTGACAATTTTAAAATCTATAGGGCAGGCTGGCAGGACTCAGGCAGATGTTAACTCCCAAGGCAGAATTCCTGACACCCTCCCCCACCCCCCACCCCAGGGAACTCAGTTTTTGTTCCTAAAGCCTTTAATTGATTCTATTACATCTACCCACATTAATGAGGCCAACCTCCTTTATGTAAGGTGAACTGGTCCAAAGGTTTACTTCATCTACAAAATACCTTCACAATAACACCTAGATTAGTGTTTGATTAAATCATTGGATACTATAGTCTTTCTAGCCTATCGATATGTAAAACTATCATGGTAGGACACATAACTTCTGGTCACAGGCTATTGGTCAGAGTTCTAGCAAAAGAAATAATAGCTGATAGCTAATGATGATGATGATGATGATGATGATGATAAATGATAAATGGTTGATAGATACATGCATACATGCATACATGTATACATACATTAATAGATGATAGATATAAACATACAGATAGATGGATAGATAGATGATTGATACATGAAGATAGAAATATAGAATTAAACAAATCAAGAAACAATAAGTAAGACTCATTATTTTAATTAAAAATGGTAATTATCAATAAGCATCTTGATTTTGTCATAGTATTTGCTAAACTTTACATAGGAATGTAAATTAAATATAACTACTTAGAAATTTACAATATCAGTAACATTCTTTTCAGCAGTATTATTTAACGGTTGCTAAAGATTTTATATCTGTTGTAGACCAAGGATCAGTTGTACTTCCATTATGTTGCTAAGTTACTCTAGCACTAACTGGCTCAAATATTCAAAGAAAAATCAGCATTAAGCTCTTGTTCTTAGCTTCCTCAGTTGGAAATCATCACAGTGTTTTCAGACTCCTTATTTGAAACACACAAAGATAATGCACATCTCAAATACCTGACATATTAAAACAGTGGGCAAAAACTGAGATAATATTGTTTTAACACACAATTCAAATTAGGTGTTCCCTGTTTTGGAGGGAGGTGGGTATTTGAACTCTTGCAGAAGCTTGAGGTTCTTGATTGCAGAGATTCTTGATGCATATTGTAATCACTTAAGAAGCTTCAGAAATTATTGATTTTAAATTAATTATGCTGAGGTTAAAGTGGTGCTTCATGTTGATATTTTTAAATCTCTTTTGATTATTCTAATGGGCAGCTATAGTTGAAAAGTTCTGAGGCACTGGGAACAGAAATGAGCCTTCAGTTACATATTGCATACTGAACATATACAATATATTTGCCCTTGTTCATTGCTTCTCTCAGCCCCAGTGACTGGATAAATAAATGAGTCCATGTTGCTCCTGACAAGGGTTTCACTTCTTATGTACACATTGAGCCTTTATTCTTCTGAGTTCTGTGTGAAAACCCTTAACATATTATATTTGTTTCCCTACTCAGAGTTCTCATAAATAAGAGGGAGCAGTCTTGAGTCTCTTGTTCATTATTGTCATTAGAAAGTGGGAATTTTTTGTCAAGCAATAAGTCTGCAATCTCAATGAGTCTGTGGGTCACTTAATGAGTCTGTGAGTGATTGACCAACTTTTCTATATGTACAAATGTCATGGGGCGAATTGGCACCAAATATTCAAATTTTCCCAAAAACAATTTAGAATTTCAGTGGTCATCCTATAGAACTTGAGATATAAATATGATAACCCCTTTGTGGAACCTTAATTGTAGGCAAATTAATACCTCTTTAGATTAAGCAGTAAGGGCACCTCCATATCTAATGTAGACAAAAACACATTAAAAAGAAAAAGGGAAATTGGAAGGACATTAGCACTGACTTAACCCAGGAGATACACTATCAAAAACAAAGTTGGAAGAAGCTGGGCTAGCTCAGCTGGTTAAGCACTTGCTTTGCAGCCCCAGGGACCAGGGATCAAATCCCAGCCCCAGCCTGTGTGGACCCATATGCTGAACTGAGGTGTGCTCCCCATGCAGGAAGCCCCCAGTTCAGTTCTTGACCCCTGGTTTGGCCCCCAGCTCAAGGAGGTGTGCCTCCCATGTGGGAGGCTCCCAACCCAGTTCCTGTCCTGTGCTGCCCCTGCCCACCTGTGTTGAATAAAACCATGTTGAAAACTGATGACATACAACTATGGAGACTGTTCTGGGCCCTCCCCCTTCTCTCTGTCTCTCTGTCTCTGTCAAAAAAAATAATAAAAAAAAAATGTCTGCTGGTTGGAATACAATTTGGTACAACTACTTTGGAAGGCAGTATGAAAATTCTTCAGAAAATTTAGGAATAGAGCTACCCTATGACCCAGCAATGCCCCTCTGAGTATCTACCCAAAAAACTTGAAAATTTTAGTCCATAAAAACATATATACCCCAATGTTCATTGAGCACTACTCATGACAGCCAAGACATGGAAACAACTGAAGTGCCCCTTGATAGAAGATTGGATAAAAAAGCTGTGGTACATATATACAATGGAATGTTACTCAGTGATAAGAAAAGATGAGATTCTTCCATTTGCAACAATAGTAATGAAACTTGAATTCATCATGCTAAGTGAAATAAGCCAGATAGAAAAAGCTAAGAAACACATGACCTCACTCATATGTGGAATATAAACCTGAAAGCAACAAAGAAACAAAATTTCATGGACAAAGTCAATAGTTTAGTGGTTACCTGAAGATAAGGAGGGAGGTGAGTGGGTAAAGAGGAAGAGGGAGATGAATATATGGTGATGGGAAGAGTTCTATACCTGGAACCTATGTGATTATTACTGACCAGTGTAACCCTAATACATTTAATAATAAAAAAATATTGTCTATTAGAATAATATTTTCCAAGAATGGAACATCTCTGTTCTTCCCGGAAGTGCACTTACCATAAAAAGGAGACATATCCATGCAATTGGCAAAAAAAAAACTATATTCCACATTTACTTGGCCCTGTGACCTTTTTATTATTACTTCCTTAGAATAACAAAAATTTCAGGAGTAAGAACCTCAAATACCTTTCAAACTTCTGCCTTCACCTCAACTACTTCCTGTCTCAACTACTATCTGTCTGGGACATCAAGCTATAGAAACTTGCTTTTCTGCAAGATTTCTCACCAGTAAATCTGCTGATGTTACTGAACAACAAGAAGGGGTCATGCTTCCCATGTCCATACACAAATTACAAAGGCAGTGGTGTGGTGAAAAGGAAAAGAGCCTTTATTCAAAAAGTTACATTACCAAAAAGGTACACAATTTCTAAACATCCAAAGAAAAGTAATTCTACCACCCTCTATCCAACCAGACCAATCTCAGTCTGCACCCAGAACCCTTCTCTTTTTTACCCATACCATCCTCTGGGAAGCACAGGTAGCTGGTACACAATCCTCCAGGTGGACTTTTGACCTCTGACCTTTACAGAAGTGAACAGAGGGGACACCTCTGGTCTGCCAGCCAAGCAATCCCAATGCTGAGCATGTACTCTCTTGCCCCTGGTCATCTACCTATCTCATCTGATCACACTATTAGTGGCTAGGCACAAAACCACTGCTGTACCTGTGGGCCAAGCTGTCTGCTCCCTCCAAATCAAGAGCCTCCTTGTTTCCACCCTCCTTTTGTTTTTATATCTTATCCTGCCCAGTAGAAAGTAGAAGGGGCCCTCTTTCCCCTGTCAATTATGACTTGCCACCACTAATTAGGTCCAATTAGCACCAATTATGCCTATGCCTGTCAGGGTCAGCAGCTTCTGACTGGAGGGGAGGGAAATCCATCAAGTACCTTGCCCATTTCTTTAGACTGCTGAAGCAGCCTACTTCTTCTTTGTTCCCTCCTTTCTTCACTCTGTTACACTGGAACAAAACATACTTTGGAAACCAAATGCCCCTATTAATTTTGAGTCAGGTAGCCACTTTTGCCTATGTTCCTAATTATTACCTCTTTCGTTGCATTGTGCCTTTTGTAACTGCTCATGAATTGACAGCAGACTTCATGATGTTCAGAGTGGAGATAAGTTATAAACTCTCTTGTATAGTTCTCTAGCCACTTTCTAGATAAAAAATTCTTAGTCTAAATTTAGATGATAGCAAAGATTTTATTGCCTGAAACCTCTTCTATTGGTACCTCAAGCTCTGACATTCTGGACTAGAACCATTTCAGTTGTGAGACATAAATGAGGCTGAACCCTTCATGGCCTCAATTGAGTTGGCTGAGCTCTTCATAAAATTAGCCCAGTATCTACTAAAATGAGAGACTATTGAAGCACTGTGGCCCATTATATCTGTGTATTTCCTCAAACAACTCACTAGTCCTAGGCTTAGCCCTTGTATTATCCCAGTTCTGTCTATTAAAAAGACAAAAATGTGAAACAACTGCTTTGCACCACCTGTAAATACCCTTAAAAGTTTGTGAGTTTCTGCTTCCCTGTGTTCCCCAACCTTAATATCATCCTATCCTTGATCACTGGCATAACTATCTATTTTATGGTATTTGATTTATGCTTAGAATTCTTTAGTTTATACTCATACTCAGACTTATGGTATCTACTCACTTTCACTTGGGAAAATCAACAACACACTTGAATAATTAGGCACAAGGGTTAATAGAAGTACCCTCTTTCTCAGTGCAAATACTTAATTATAAATGTAGATATTCTATTCTCAGGAATCCATTTATGTACATGATGATGATCTTCTATTATGCTCTCTGAGAGTCTTACAGAATTAATTTTTTTTTCACTTGAGAATAGTCTTACAAGAAAAGACATAGGGTAAGCCAGGTGGCTCAGTGGGTTAAGTGCTCACTTTGCAGCACCGGGGACCGAGGATCGAATCCTGGCCCCGGCCCGTGCAGACTCATATGCTGAAATGGGGAGTTCCCCCAGTTCAGTTCTCTCTCTGTCTCTGTATCTCTCTCTCTCTCTCCTTCTCTCTCTCTCTGTCAAAAACAATAAATAAATTAATTAATTAATAATAAAAAAATAAAGAAAAGAAACAAAGTATCTACCTATAAACTTCAATTCTGTTTGACCTATGTGCATTGTGTAGTTCATAACATAAGACAAAATTGTTTTACTTCTTCTTTTTCTATTTGTGTGCCTCTTATTTGTTTTTCTTGTCTGCTGTGGCTAGGACTTCCAGCACTATGTAAAATAAGAGTGGTGACAGTAGGCATCCTCGTCTTATTCCAGATCTTAAGGGAAATGCTTTTAGTTGTTCCCATTGAGTATGATGTTAATTGTGGGTTTATCATGCATATCCTTTATTATATTGGGATATGTTCCTTCTATTTACACTTTGCTGAGAGTTTTTATCATAAATGGCTGCAGGATTTTGTTGAACACATTTTTTGCATCTATTGAAATGAACATATGATTTTTATATTTTATTTTGTTTATGTGGTGTATCACATTAATTGATCTACATATATTGAATCAAACTTTTATCCCAGGAATGAATCCCAGCTGATCATGGTATATGATTTTTTTTAATGTATTACTAAATTTAGTTTGCTAAGATTTTATTGAGAATTTTTGCATCTATGTTTAATATAGATACTGGCATAAAGTTTTTTGTTTTGTTTTGTTTTTATAGTATCTTTATTTGATTTTGGAATAAGGGTTATGGTGGTCTCTATAAATGAGTATAGGAGCCTGTCTTCTTCTTGGATTTTTAAAAATAGTTTGAGGAGAATAGGTGTTAATTCTTTTTTGAACATTCAATAAAATTCACCTTTGAAGCCATCTGGCAGAACTTTTGTGTGTTGGGAGCTTGTTGATTGCTGATTCAGTTTCATTGCTAGTGATTGGTCTATTTAGATTTTCTGTTTCTTCTCAGTGTAGTCTTGGAAGCTTGTATGTTTCTAAGAATCTATCCATTTTTTCCAGATTGTCCAATTTGTTGGCACATAGTTGCTCATAATATTTCCTTATAATTTCTTGTATTTCTGTGGTGTCTGTTGTCACTTCTCTTTTCTTTTTTTTTCCTAATTTTATTTATTCGGATCCATTCTCTTTTTTTCTTGAAGAGTCTGATTAAAGTTTTGTCTATTTTGTTTATCTTTTTTAAGAACCAGCACCCCTATGTTTATCGCAGCATTATTTACAGTAGCCATGAAATGGAAACAACCTAAATGCCCATGAATAAATGATTGGATAAAGAAGTTGTGGTACAATTACTCAATGGAGTATTACGAGGACACACACACAAAAATAAAATTGTGTATTTTGCAACAAGATGGATGAAACGAGAAGATATCATGCTAAGCAAAATAAGTGAGAATGTAAAAAACAAGTACCATACAATCTCAATTATACATGGAATGTAAAGAACAGAATAAATGAACATTTAAAATAGAAAAAGAAATACTCATGAACACAGACAACAGTTTAGTGGTTACCAGAGGGTAGGCAGTATGGGGGATGAAATATATGGTAATGGGAAGAGAATTGACTCTGGGTGATGAGCGCTCAATACAACACATACATGATGTATTATAGAATTGTACACCAAAAACCTATGTAATTCTACTAATGAATGTCACCACAACAAATTTAATTTTTTTTTAAGTGAAAAAAATTATTAAAAAAAAGATAAAATTAAAACTCTCTTTCCCTTAAAGACTAAAAGCTATTTAATATTTTACCTGGCAAATTAAAGGATTTCTTGGATGTATAGGATACTGTAGATGTTGGATTTCTAATTTGTCTGATGTGATGAATGCTGTACTATTCCTTTTATATTTTGTTGTGTAAAGATGCCATGTTTTATTTCAGTCTTTTGAAATTATTTAAGATTCACTTTGTGGCCTAATATATGATTAAAGTTTGTATATATACAAACTTTTTGTTTGTATAGATACTACATTGTCTTTTGTAATTTAAAGAACTCCCTTAAAACACCCCATTTTTAAATTCCCAATATGCTATAAAATATTTTTTTGTTCTTTGTATTTGTACCTAAAAGAGTAGATCAAATTTGGCTTGCTAAACATACACACAATGGGAATCAGAAAGCTATTACTTATCATCGCCTCTCATTGACCCCAGAGTGAAAGCTTTCTCTCTCACTTTATGTGCAATAGTGGCAGCAGCAAAGGTAACAGAGGCCTGTGCTAATATTGGTTTAAAATATCTATTTTACTTTATGATTCTTCAGATTACTCATATCTTACTCTTGATTGAAAATACCCATCATTTTCCTTTTAAATTGACCTCCTATTTAGGAACCAAACAAGGAAGTTATTAAGTTAGATATAATCATAATCCACTCAATCCTGCCTAAATATAACCCTCTGCCAGAAGCCAAATCAGTACAAGTTGCTAATACTGTGGCATGTAGGTTGGATCATCCAGTCAATGGAAATAGAACAAATGTGTATATAGACTGTACATATATGCTTTGGAGGTGGTTCATAATTTTTGTTTGCTCTGGAAGCAATTTTTTAATTGCAGGTCGTACTCTGAGTAAATATGACAATCATATAAAACCCCTCCAAGATGCCTTATTTTTTCTAAAGTAATTGGATATAATTAAGTGGTTACTAGATGTGCCATATGTCTAAGGATCTCACCCTTACTTTGACTGCTTTTTTTATATTAATATGGTCTATTTATTATATATCAATTTATTATATTAATTATATATAATAATATAATATATATATATAATAATATAATATAATAATAGATATATTATATTAATATATCTATTTATTATAAATATCAATATATTTATATGGTCTAATATCATAAAGGTTTAATGTGTGTACTCAAGACTATCATCAGTAAGTCCAAGTTACTTTTCAGGATTACAAATCACAGGAAATTTGTTTGCCTATAAATGACACCACTCTAAGACTGCTTTTAAAATTTATTGAAGGAAACTTTATCATGTACTATTAACCACAAATGCTACAATAAAACTCTCGGAATCAACCCCTGAATTTACATCACTCAATTGAGAGAGAGAGAGAAAGAGAAAGAGAGAGAGAAAGAGAGAGAGAGAGAGAGAGAGAGAGAGAGAGAGAGAGAGAGAGAGAGAGAAAACATTTTGATGAGTCATTTTTGTTGTATACCAACTGCTGGTATGTATATAAACTTATGTATCTGAGGGTTGTCTGAAAAGAACCCAGCTATGTAATATGAAGAATAGAGGCATTTTATAGCTGAATTTTTGCCAGACAGCCCTCATATATTATATATATAACTTTGTATATATACAAAATTTGATCATATACTAGGCCACAAAATGAATCTCAAGTAATTTCAAGACTGAAATAAAACATGGCATCTTTATACAACAAAATGTAAAAGGGATAGAATAGTAGAATCAATTTGTTTCATCACAGAAATTCAAGGCAAATATAACATTAGAAAATCAACTGTTATTTGACATATAAGCAGATGAAGAAGTTATACCATCATGTTAATTGTTGCAGAAAAATAAGGTAGAAAAAATTTAGCATTCATTAATTACATTTTTAAAAGAAACTCCTTGATAATGATGTATAGATGATAAACAATTGTTCATCAATTATTAATAAATTTACTACTTGAATGGGAGAGCTAGGGACTGAATTGTTTCTCCCAAAATTTATATGTTGAAGTTTTAACCCACAATGTGGTAGTATTTGGAGATGGGGCCATTGGGGAAAGAATAGGTTTAGATGAGGGCTTGAGGGACCTCATAATGAAACTAGTGCCCTTATTAGAAGAGACCAGTGAACATTCTCTCTGTCTCTCTGTCTCTCTTTCTCTTTCTCTTTCTCTTCCCCCATCTCTTTCTTATAAGAATACAGAAAATCAACATCTGCAAGACAGGAAGTAGGCTCTCTCCAGCAACCAAATCCCCCAGCACAGTGGTCTTAAGCTACTCATCCTCAAAAATTGTGAAAAATAAATGTCTGAAATGTCCTTTGTTTATACCACATAGTCTATGCGGGGGTGGCGAACCTATAGCATGCGTGCCCAAAGTAGCACACAGAGCAATTATTTCAGCACGCAGAGCTGTGAATACAATTTAAAAAATTATTGTTTATGCTCTTATAGACATAAAAATAACCGATACCTCTATCTCACTCGATGGGTTGGCACGCAAGTCGAGCGAGTATACTCTTATTTCATAAACTTTGGCACTCAATCGCCAAAGGTTCGCCACCCCTGGATGGTATTGTGTCACAGCAGCCCAGACAAAGACAGGGAGGATGTGCTTGTAAAGGAAGGGGGTTATGGGAACTCTGTACTTTTCATTTACTTTCACTGTGATCCTAAATATACTCTAAAAAATAAATTCAATTAAAAAAAAAAGTCCTTTTAGCAAACTAAAAAGTGATGAAAAATTTCTTAACCGGCTAAAGCGTATATATAAAACCAAACAAATCTACAACCAACCTCGTTACAAAATTTTGAGATCGTTCTTTTGAGATCACACTTAAAAGCACAGTTGCCTACATTTACTGCTTGCAGTCAACACTACACAGGTGATCCCAAGCAGGTTAGTAAGAAATAAAACAGAAATAAAATGTATGCAAATTGGAACAGGAAAAAGAAAACTTATCATTATGCAGAGACGATATGGCTGTGTATGAAGAAAATGTTTAAAAACAAATTACATTAATGGGAGTTTTGAAAAACTGGTGAATTCCAAATCAATATAAAACAATCAGTATTCCACAAATAAATAGCAGGTATATTATACTTTTAATAAATCATTTTTTGAAAATTATAAACATAAAGTGTCAAGAATAAAAATTGTGTATGACCTATCTAGGGAGAATTATAACACTTTAATTGTTTACTGAAAATGACTGAATACATGAATAAAGAGGAGAGAAAGATTAAGTGCATGAGTTAGAAAATTTAATAATAGAATACTGGCAAATATCTCCTAATTGATCACTGGAAGAGACAAAATGTCACTGCAGAGATAATGAATTTACTTTTTGCTTTCAGCCTTTTATTCCATGTACACCTGAACAAAAATTTTTATAAACCCAGGTCAAACTGCCTTCTTTATGAAACCCAGATTGGATATAAATACACTGCAATAAGCTATGGCTTGAGTCACATTGAAAGGCTCAACTCGTGGCAGCACAATTGTGTGATCCATGGCAAGACTAGGTTTTTTATAATGACAATTGGGATACATCATGGAAGAGAGAGAATAGTTTACCTCAATAATAAACTAAAGTAATATAGCTACATCATGTAATTAAATCCAGGGATTAATACAAGGCTAATTAAGTACTTTGAGTTAACCACATTAAGGAAAGCTTAATGCCAGGAGTTGCATGTATTTGGGTGAAAAGGACCATTAGCAATAATTTCATGCTGAATCTAAAATCAGAGGCTCTTCAAATAGCAACAGAGCAGTCAGTGGCCAGGTGTCAGCAGTATAAAGACTCATGTAGGCAAGAAGGCATTGCAGAGGACCATTATTATCCCACTGAAAGAATTATGTTAGAACAAAGGTTAACCAGAAATCCTCTGTACATATCCATTCTACACACGTCCTAAAATTCCACTACCTATATTTCCCACCCTGAGTTATGCATACATTCAGCTACAGGAGTTCTGTGAGATCAAAAGACAATATTAAGAGATTCTAACAATAAAATATTACCATTATAAGAGATGACACAAATTTGAATATAAAACCCCCTCCATTATTAAATTTTCTGTGAGAAGCTGAAATTAGAAACCATATCTTTTCACAATTTAAGGCCCAAATTTAAAGTCCAAACTCAAAATACCTTGCTTTTATAGATGCATTACATTTAATAATTATATCCCCTCTCAACCATCTAATTCTGTTCCATTTCAACTGCTACAGTTAGGGCTCTTAGCAGCTAAAAGTCTTGATACTTTCACTGGAATCAGTATAGTCTTTTAGGAATTAAGTAGTTGAATAATTCATAATAAATTTCTCTTGAGCTTTACTTTGAAGAATTCAAAGCAATAAGAAGACACAAGATTTTTGCAGCTCTGGGCACATACCTTCTAAGTTTAGAAAATAAGCCAATTCTCAGCCCATAGAATCATTATCATAGGTAATGATTCATAGATCCCATTGTTTAGAAGCACAAAAGCATGTAGAAATGCAGTTGAAATCAGTTTACAACAGTGTTGTTTTGTTTTAAGAATATAAGTGCTATGAAGATAAACTGAAATGGACAAGCTATCCCATAAGATTTTGATTATATTAATCTGTTTATTTTATATTAGAAATGGTAGGAATCCACCAACACAAATTACGCTTTCTCTTAGAGAGTAGCTTTGGAAACATTACTATCTTTTCTTAGTCTATAGAAAAGTTATAATGATGTTAGATGATACTCACTAATTCTAATTAGAAACGTCTTCCTTTGTAAAACAGTACATTCCCTTTCAACATTAAATGCGGATTAATATTGAACTAAGTGAAGCATCATGTGCACTCTCTCGTAAGCAGGCATTTTCAGTCATATATCAGAGCGGCTATTTTTCTTGCCTCATGTGAAATTGATCAGGATTCTCTCACCTGTCTCCTACGGAGCACGCCTCCTTCTTGTGGTCTTCCCTGTAGTGTCCTCTGACAAAATACTGCATTATAAATGGATTACTTAGGTACTGAGGGCTTGTGTCCTCCAGGCACAAGTCATAGCCTGGTACATTTACTACAGCGGACAGTAAATATATGTATTAATACTATTGATATCACGTTTAATATGTGTAATGGAATGACAAATGTTGGAAAGTGCTGAAACCAATCCAGAGCCACACTGAGAATATCTAATGAGGTATCTCTTGAGCCTACGACAAGCACTATGGATATAAGATTACTTCCTTTCTTAACTCTCAATGCCATACACAATGAAATGCAGTGTAGAACGGCCCATCTCTCCACCTGTCACTATCAACTTACATCGAGAACCTCATCTAATCTCTATAACCTTCACAGGACTCAGGTGCTTTGTAAGTCAAAAGCAGCAAATACTGTCCTGTACTTCACATATGCAGGATATATATATATATATATTTTTTTTTTTTAATTTATTTATTTTTTTGTATAACTCATTCCTTGCCCCTCTTGCTCCAGATTCACAGGATTGGTGATGGGGTGACCACATCACTTATCACAAACTTTTGGTCATAAAATGGAGCACTAAAAAGCATCATCTGAGACTTCCCTGAACAAACTAAAATGATAGTCACCCTAGTCATTGAAGAATAAGTCAACAACCAATAAATAGGTTAACAAGTTTAAATGCATCCTGAGAATATGAATCACTGACCTAGAGATAGAATTGGTTCCCTAATAATGAGTGAGGTCACCACCAACAGATGAAAGTTGTATGACCCAAGTTAGAAAGATGATCATATTAAAAAGAGGTAGTTTACCAATGGTTTATTCTCTATATTTTTCTTCTACTTCTCAACAATATTTAACGTGCTTGTTATTTTTTCCCCCTCTTTATTGAAAACCTTCATGTACTACTGGGTAATCACACAGATTTTCCCACTTCACTACTCATGCCTCCTCAGTTGCCTTTGTGTCATAGTCTTCCTTCCTGATAAGACTTTTAAATATTGAAATCTGAGGACTCTCCTTGAGCTTTCCCTTGGTGCCATTCTTTCTTGGGTAACTGTTCAATACATCAAATAGCTTTAAATAATATTTATACTATCTTCCAAGTTCTGTCTCTATACTGGTCAATTCAAGTTGCTCCAGATTCATTAACTAACTGTTTAACTTGTCATAACCATTACAACCTAATAAAGCCCAAATAAAGTATAAATTCTACCCTAGGAAATGCACTTAGTCTCAAAATGTTCCTATCACAATAAATGGCACACCATTCTTATGGTATCTTAAATCTAAACTTTTGGCTTGATCCTTGAATGATCTTTTTACATTTTTCTCACATTCATCAAGTAATTCCACCAGTAATTCTTCCTGTCTCTACTTCAAATGTACATCCTCAGTTGGGTTATTTTTTTATATTATTTTAATGCTACAACCTACCCCTAACCATCATTATCTCTTACCTGGAGTAGCACCCTAACTTTCTAGCGGGATTTACTGTTTCTTATATTTAATCCCCAGTGATCCTGCCTCCACAGTATTTTTCTGGTCTATGTCACTACTTCCTTCATTTCTAAAAACTAGCCAGTGCCATCCCATTGCAACACAAAAGGTTTCTAATGTCCTGTATAATAAGGTCCTTGCCTACCTCTCTGATCTAATTTTCCTTTGCTTTCACTACACTGTAGCCACACACTCCTTATTTCTGTACTGTTCACATGCAAAAATTATTCCCATCTTCAGGGCCCTTGATCTTGTTGCTTCTTGTGTTAAATGGATGCAATCCTCCAGATTTTTTGCATAACTGACTCCACATATCTTAACTCAACCTTCTCAGAAATACCTTTCTTCACCGTGCTAGCTAGATCTCTCCCCTCCCTTTGTATGTCTCATTTTACTTTATCTACTCTCAACACCAGAAAATCTGGGCCAATGTAACCTACTGCAGGCAGAGCCTCTGAATTATTCACAGCTTATAACAGTACTTGGCACCTAGTAAGTACTAATGAACTAGTTCTTGACTGACAAATATGGAAAATGTGTCATTCTGAAAAGCAAAACTAAAATTCATTAGTACACCACATCTCAGAACTGTGGCTGCACTTATATTTTCCCAGATCTTTATTTTTATAACCAGTCTCAATTGTGAACCATTTTTTCATTCCCCTATTCATATTGTACCTTCTTCTACAAATCTAATATAACTTTCTTTATTTTACCAGTCTCAAAACCATGGTAGTTCATCATGGACTAATGCTGTTTATAAGGTGGTGAATTTATAATATGCTTGTTTTTAAATATATATTTTTTTATAAATTTTTATTTTGACAGAGAGTGTGAGAGAGAGAGACAGACAGACAGACAGACAGACAGAGACAGAGACAGAGAGAGAACTGAACTGGGGGAGCTCCCAGTTCAGCATATGGTTCCGCATGGGCCGGGGCCGGGATTCAATCCTCGGTCCCCGGCGATGCAAAGTGAGTGCCTAATCCACTGAGCCATCCCAGCTTCCCCAGTATGCTTGTTTTTAAGTACCATCATACTTAAATGTATTATGCAATTTTAATTTTCTTTTTCTCCTTTATTTATTTGTCAGTGAACATAGCTATTAACAGGTCCTGCAGATCTCCCCTAAAATCAATTTTTTCTCCTTGTTCAAACTACTACCACACACCTCCTTGCCTCCTCATTGCCCATTACTTCCAACATCTGCAAGTAACAGAACACAAGGAAAAAGGAAAAATCATTACCTTTCTTATTGTGCACTTGCACTTGTTCATTTCCTGCCTATGGCAAAGAATGCTTGGATATCAGGGATGCCAACACCTATATTACTCCCCCCAACACTTGATATTTTTCAACCACAGTTTCATAAATATATTCAGGTACCTTGGAAAGCTAATACCATATTACCACTTTAAAATTATTTTTCTTAAATATCTGATTCTCATTTTTAGAGGGTGAAATAAGACTGATTTTTGAATTGACTACAACAATATATCAGAACAAATTCATTTCCCGTGTCTTATCCACTAGTTAAGCAGAATCTGTGTTATAAAATAATTTGACAAAGTATGTCCTACTTTTCTGCAGTCTTTGTTCTCTTTTCAGTTTTCTTTTGCAGAAGTATGAAGCAGACTGCTTCCTGAGAAGCACGTTAGATAATCTAAACTTAGATTAAATTTCATGAAAATCACTCATTTCAAGTAAACTACAATGGACAAGGTGTTATTTAAACTCTGAGTTTAATTAGACTATAGGTTCTGACTTCAGAGGACTGTGATGGTGAGTAGGTTGCAAAAACGTTTAGCTTGCGTATCAGCACTGTGAAAAGGCTTTCACTTTATTCTCCAACGTTTTATGTAAGGACACTGTCTTTTTTGGCAAGAGTAAGGCCATCTGCATTTTCTCAGTTATATAATGAGTGATGTGTGGAAAGAAGGCTTAAAGAGCTCTGTATCATTTCAATGATAATTCAGCTTCTCTTCTAGATGGCGCCCTGAACAACTGTTACTTAAAAATTCTGTCCCTAATCTACCACAGGTTTTACCATCTTGCCCATTCTTTGCTTCTTTTGCCACAAATTGAACCACTTGTGCTTGATACCTTTGGGCTGACCACACACAGCCAAATGATATCCATGGCTAGCTTTTTCCTGTCCTAAGTCCAACTCACAGAATACATTTTTTGGTTATTTCACATGGAATGTGTTGCGAGCAGCTAAATAATACTCAAGAACCTCACAGGATAGAAGAGACTAAGGAATGACAGTAAGTGGGGAGTCCAGTCTCAAAAGAAGAGAAAAACCAGAATGTGAAAGTGAAAAAACATAAGAAGACCAAAAAGACACAGACAACAGAGAGAGAGAAAAGATTGATTAGCAGTACATTGAATCATGCAAAAATTTTAACATAGTATTATTATTAGATATAAATGACCTAGATAACAGGAAAATAGAATTAATTCTAAATTGATTAAATTATTTAAAGCTAACGCTGATCATGTCATATTCTTCAACCATATGCAATTTATATTTATCAATAATTACTTCACAGGAACATATATTTTAGGGTTATCTTAAAATTAAAAAAACATATTAAAAACAAAATGGAAATACATTCAGATCATAAAATAATTGATTTAAAAATATATAGTGTTATGTAAGTGTATAAATGCTACACTTCATAGACTTTCTAGGCAGTTCTGTTTTGCCTCTAATTTGTCATATATATTTAATATATGTTAATTTAGAAAAGTATTATATATATTTAAATGTCAAAAAAACATGTGTGAGGTTTTGTTGCTTACAACAATAAATCTATTCTGTCTCTGTTCAGTCTTTTCGCTTCAGGGTTTGTTTCTATACCTAATTGAGAAAATTTGACTTCACTATGAAGTCACAGGATGAGTACTAACTCAGAGATACATTTTTTTAATATAATAATCTAATTAATAAAAGCAGAATGCAAAAAAAATGTAACTGCAAAACAGGAATTGTTGGGCAAATAAAAGTGGTTTTGTTTCTGCTTCTGTTCAAGTTTGCTAATAGTGGAATTTGTTAGTCATTTTAGGTATTGTTTTCAACAAATATCAATTTTTTTTATTTCATTTGCTTCCCCTTAGATACATATATTAAAACAAAAGGATTACCATAATCCATTTTCATGCTATATAACAATAACATGAATCTTTTTACCCAGAAACTACAGTTTTCCAACTGGAAAAAATGTAGTGTGAAAAATAAAAAACACATTTAGCTGAAAAGGAGGCAGATGGCCAGTAACCAAAGGGCACAACTATATGAAAATATTTCTCACCTACACTTTTCATCATATCAGCTATAAGAAGGCCTGTCTTCTCTATCCTCTCTTTTATTAAGCAAGGTTCATTTCTTTCTAGTCATTTTCCCTTTCCAGAGACCATTTTTTGTTAGTAAAACAGAAATACATGCTTAATTAATACATACAACTTTTTCAGACATGTAGAGTCCCATTGTACAAAGACTACAAGAAAGTAAATATATTACATTTCAAGTTATTTGTAAAGACATTTGTACTCCTATGTTCATTGCAGCATTATTTACAGTGGTCAAGACATGAAAACAATCAAAGTGTCCTTTAATAGATGATTAGATAAAGAAGATGTGGTACATATGTATAACAGAATACTACTTGTCCATAGAAAAGATGAAATACTGCCATTTGCATCAGCATAGTTAGATCTTGAGGTTATCATGCTAAGCTAAATAAGTCAGACAGAAAAAGTCAAGAACCATATGCCGGGGAAAGCCGGGACGGCTCAGCGGGTTGAGCGCTCGCTTTGAGGCCATGAGGACCGAGGATCGAATCCCGGCTCCGGCCCAGGCAGGACCCACGTGCTGAACTGGGGAGTTCCCACGGTTCGGTTCTCTAACTGTCTGTCTCTGTCTCTCTCTCTGTCTGTCAAAAAGTAAAATAGAAATAAATATGCACTGAAGACAAAAAGATAATTTCTCTCTATAAATGTGAAAAGATAAAAAAAAAAAAAAGAACCATATGCCTTCACTCATGTGAAATATAAAACTGAACTGAAAGCAACAAGTGAACAAGACAAACAAAGAAACAAAAATTCATAGGCACAGCCAACAGTTTAATGGTTAGCAGAGGGTTAAGGGGAAAGGAGTGGTAGAAGAATGTAAAGGGGGTCAAATATATGATGATGGAAGAATTGATTCTGGGTGGTGAGCACAGAATGTAATATATAGATCATGTATTATAGAAATAAATGTACACTTAAAACCTAAATTATTTTACTATCCAATTTCACCCTAATAAATAAAGATTAAATTTTAAAATATATGGGGTGCTAGAATCGCTCAATGGGTTGGGCACGCCCCTTGCAGCCCCAGCATCCGAGGATCAGGTCCCAGCCCTGGCTCATGCAGACACATAGGCTGAACTGGTGTGTGCTTCCCACGTGGAGGCCCCCAGTTCAGTTCCCACCAGGGCAAGCTTCAATGTGCGAGGTGTCCGGTTCACAGGGGTGTGCCTCCCATGTAAGAGGTCCTGGGCCCAGTTTCCATCCTGTGCAGCCTTGTGCCCACCTCTGTGGAATAAAACTGTGTTGAAAACTGATGATGTACAGCTGTGGAGTCTGCTCTGGGCTCTGCCCCTTCTCTCTCTGTCTTTCTCTTTCTATCAAAACAATAAAATAAATATTTAAAAAATAGATGATGTAATGTAGAAATGTACACCTGGATACAATGTAATTGATATCAAATAATGTTACCCCAATAATGTAAAAAAATAAATAAATAAATAAATAAATAATAAAAATAAATAAATAAATAAAAAGAATTGCTGTCACCAAGGCCATGAAAAATTAAAAAATAAAAATAATTTTATATTTATTAAATTTTGAATAATGCTTTGGATATATTGAGTTAAACAAAATGTTATTAAAATTTTTAAAAATAAAAAATAAATAAAAAAAATTTTAAATAAAAAAGTTATGTATAACCTGACATATTGATTGCATTATATAGACAGTTACTTATTAAAATAGCTAAATATATCTGGCTAAGAGCTTAAAATAAAGATGAAAAAAGGAAAAAACTATTATCAAATAAATCTAAAGAATAATTTGAAGAATCCTATGCAAATACTATTATATATTTTATTTATTTATTTATTTTGACAGAGGAGAGAGAGAGAGATACAGAGACAGAGAGAGGACTGAACTAGGGGAGCTCCCAGTTCAGCATATGGTTCTGCATGGGCCGGGGCCGGGATTCGATCCTCGGTCCCCGGCGCTGCAAAGTGAGCGCCTAACCCACTGAGCCATCCCGGCTTCCCCTCAAATACTATTAAACAAGGGACTCCATCTAGTTTGCTAAAGTCATTTGTGTCATATGTATCTTTTCTATGAAATTAGTAAAGAAAGAATAAAATAATTTCATACTGATTTTTAGCCTATCAACATAATTCATAGTCAAGAAGCATAATCTATCTTTATATAAACACAAATTATGATTATACTTTATTTCAATAAGAACCTAGTATTAAAAAGCAGCAAAAATCACATTATTTTATATTTAATTAATAAGAAGATACAAAAAAAAAGATATATGGAAAATAAATTTATTTCATCAAATACTTCTAAATACCGTAAATGCAAATCTCTTATAAAGAGATCAAGATAGAGTTTATACTCCAATGTAACATTTTTAAGGTTTTAAAGCAAATTTTATTCTATTTGTAAGCATATTTAGTTTTATCTTCCTCATTACTGTATCTAGTTGGGCAACATTAATTCTTTTTTTGGTGCATTATACTATTAACAGTGTGCATAGTTTTGAAAATTTCTACAGCGAAACAGTTGTCAATCTTCTAGTTGATGAGCAGGAAGATATAAGGGCTTCCTGTATTTAGTGTTTCCAGGAAACCACTCTCAGTATACATTTCTTCAACACACAAGCTTTAAAGAAGTTGTATTATCTCTGTGTATGTGAGAGGAAAGCAAAATAGAGATTTAAGTTAAAAATTCTAGAATGAAACATGAGTTCCATGACAGTAAAGAGTATTGAAAGAATCAGCTAAGCATATTGATCTGACTGAGCACAAGGAAGATGATGTTTTAAGAAAAGGAAACTAGAAGAAATAAGTATGCCCGGCCTAGAGAACCTGGTTAGTGAAATATTTCTAAAGGGAATGCCATTTTAAACAACACTAGAATAATAATACAAAAAGTGGTGAGGCAAGAAAGCAAAATAAAATAACAGAAACAAATAAAGAACTAAAACTAAAGCAAACAGAGGCACTGAATTAAAAAAAGAAGCAAATGGGTGTACCAATATTTTATAACAATACCAATATAAATAAAACACAGCCTATGTTATTAATTCTGAAAATAAATAGCAGCTATAAAACTTTTAAATTAGTCAAACAATTGATTGCAATATCCTACATAAAAAGTGTTTGATGTCTAACTAACCTCTTTGGTGTACACTCAATAAGCACCCACTATTATCATTCATGAAAATTGTGAGGGCTTCTGAAATACTAAGATATGTATAAATATAGAAATACTTCTGAATATATAATTTCATTAGAATGCTTTGTTATGCTTTCATTTAACATTAATATTTAATATTAACATTTTACTACCTACCATGTTTAATATTCAATGAAATACATATGTATACACACACATTTTTTCACTGAACATCTGAGAATACACACACATGCATACACACACCACTTGGAAATGTTATAGCTCCACTTATACTCCTCAACTTCTAAGGAGAACACTGCAATAAAGTGATTAGTCATCATGCCTCCTACACCATAAGAGCAGCATGCTAGTACCTAATATACTTCCAGTCACTATGTACTTCCTATGTTTCTTCACATGCTTCTGAAGGACATTCTGATTTAAATGCAAATATTATAGGTGAGTTCCTTTGAATCATAGATGCATCTTCATAATAAATTGGCTCTATTAGTGAAGTCCATGTCAAACCTTCAAATGAAATTTGTGCTGACTTTATTTTCTTCCTTTTTTTCATATATCTGGCCTGGTCACATGAATGTTAATGCCTTTTCTTCCTAAAATGCTAAAGCTTGAAATGCACATACTAATGGACTAAGTGTTACTGTGCCAATGAGGCTTTAGGCCAATATTTTCTCCTTCCCACAAAACGGATCTAAAAATTTAATGTATGTATGTTAGATATAAGGCCTGCAGTGATATTTAAATTCAAAATAAAGGTGTCCTCTGCGAAGTAGATATATATGAGTACAACCTTATTATGGCTTGGCTCATCTATAACATGACCTAATTACTATAATCTAATGACAAGTATAAAACAAAGAGCTGGTATACCAAGGTTTAAAAATGACAATTCATTTTCTAAAATATAAAAGATCATTCAGCTAAAAAGTGCTAGTGTTGGGATTCAAACAAATTAAAGGAAATTGATATCTATGTTGTACTAGCATGAGGAGATATATATACCATTTTGCCAGTTTAATGTTATATTTTCCCTTTAAAAAAGATTTAGAAGTTCTCTATCTAAAAATGATGGCAATCAATATCTGCACTTTCTTTTATTTTAACAAAGAAAACTTCATAAGTGTTTAGGTCAATGCTACAAATGGGGCGGCTAATAAGTGACAATCGTGAGACTTGAATTTAGTTTTTTTTCTCCTCGTTCTGTACTCTATTCACTTAACTTGAGGCAATATCTAACATCTAGACTCAGACCCGACTCATGTGTTAAACGTTGAATTTAACTCTTCTGGGCTTCAGTGTCCTTACATATAAAAGAAAATAATTGAACTAAGTGAACACAAACTCCATCATAGTCTTTTTAAAAAGACAGAGTATATACGGTGTTTGAAGTTTATGATTAGACAGAAAAACAATAAAAGAGATTGATGTCATAAGAAATTATGTGTTTTAAATAGAGCCTAGATATTTGCAAAACATAGCTTTGCCTACAGAATTAAGTAAATTTTGCAATATTACAAGTAAACCATTTTGTGCATTGTTTCCTTGTCCATAACATGTGTTATCCAAATCATAGGCCAACTAGGAGGATGGATATCAGAATAAAAAAAGAAATATAGCTAATACATTTTCTTAACTCTTAAAAAAGAAGAACAGTGTGTAATTTTATTCTAATTTTATTATCTTTTATAATCTTTGTTTTCTGTAATATGTTTTATAACATATTTATTGGCACATAACTCACAAAATTTACACTCAGTGCATATAATTCAATGGTTTTTATTAGTAGGTTCATGGGGTTTTGCTATTCACCAGTACTTTTAGAATATTTTATTCATTCTCAATACAACCCTTTTATCCATTAGTAGGTACATTCCATTCTCACCTTCCCATTCTCACCTACTCCTGCCCCTGATAACCACAAGTCTATCTTTTGTTCCTATGGATTACCTATCCAGAACATTTCATTTAATGGTATCATACAAGTGTGAACTTTTTGTGATGGTCTTTCATGTAGCATAGTGCTTTCAAGGTTCATCTATAATTTCAGTATTCAATTCCTTTTTATTACCTAATAATATGTCATTATATAGATATGTCAAATTTATCCAACACACAAGTTGTTAGACATTTAGGTTGTTTCCTCTTTTTAGTTATTATAAATAATTTTGCTATGAACACTCTTGTTAAAATTTTTAAATGGACACATTTTTATTTCTATTGGTTATATATCTAAGAGTGAGTGGAATCATTGGATAATATAATATAATATAATATATAATAATAATAATAATAATGACTAGGTTTACCATTTTATAAATATCAAAACTGTTTTTCCAAAGTGGCATTAGCCATTGTACAATATCGCACTCCAATTTCTCCACATTCTGCTCAACACTTGGTCATTTTTTTTCTTAGCAGTACTACTGTGTTTGAAATGGTGCATCATTGTAATTTTAGTTTGCTTTTCCCTAATGACTAATGATGTTGACTATTATTTCATACATTTGTGAGCCATATGGATACATACATACATACATACATACATACATAAATGCATAGATAGATTTGAATTAGTATCTATACAAGCCCTTTGTCCATTTTTAAATTTGATTGTTTGCCTTTTTATTATTGAGTTCTAAGAGTTCTTTATAAATACTGGATACTAGACCTTAACAGATATATAATTTCCATTCTGTGTGCTGTATTTGCACTTATTTGGTGGTATCATCTGAAATATATGTGTGTGCATACATATATTTGATTTTTCTTAAAGTTCAATTTGTCTGTTTTTCTTCTGTTACTTGTGTTTTTGCCATAAGATCTACGAAACTATAGTATAACTCAGTCACAAAAATGTATTCATATTTTCTTCTATCATTGCAGTAAATTTTGATAATAGAAAGTATAAATCTCCCAACTTTGTTCTTTTTCAAGATTATCTCAGTATTCTGAGTATCTTGCATTTCCATATGAAATATGGATATATATATATATATTTAAAATATTTATTTTATTGTTTTTGGAGAAGGTGAGAGAGAGAGATAAATGGGGAGAGCCCAGAGCAGTCTCCATAGTTGTACATCATTAGTTTTGACACAGTTTTATTCCATACAGGTGGATGTAGGGCCACACAGGGCAGAACTAAACTAGGAAACTCCCACATGGGAGGTGAGAACCTTCACCATAATCCTGGTGGTTACTAGTTGTGCCTCAGTTCATCATGTGCATTTGCAGGGGCTGGGGATGGGATTCAATTCCTGGACCTCGCAGTTGCAAGTTAAGGGCTCAACCTGTAGAGCTAACCCAGCATTCCCTACATTTGAATTATTTTGTTTTAATTTATTGGGGTGACATTAATTGATATAATTACATTGTTTCCAGGTGTACAATTCTACATTACATTCTCTATACATTGCATTATGTGCTCACCACCCAGAATCAGCTCATTTTCCATCACCGTGTGCTTGATTCCCACTTTCTACTCCCCCCACCCATCTTGCCCACCCACCTCCCATCTTACCCTCAGGTAACCACTAAACTATCGACTGTGTCCATGAGTCTTTGTTTCTTTGTTCCTTTCCATTTTATATTTCATCTATAAGTGAGGTCATAAGTTTCTTGATTCTTTTGTTCTAACTTATTTCACTTAATAAGATGTTTTCAAGGTCCGTCCATGTTGTCACAAATTTCTAAATTCTATCTTTTCTTATTGCTGAGTAGTATTCCATTGTGTAAGTTTACCACAACTTCTTTAACCAGTCAGCTATCAGAGGACACTTTGGTTGATTCCACGACTTGGCCACCGTGAACAGTGCTGCGATGAACATTGGGGTACATGTGTCTTTGCAGGTTAAGGTTTTCAGGTTTTTTTGAAAACTCAGGAGAGGGATGGCTGGGCCATATTGTAATTCCATTCCTAGTTTTTTGAGGCATCTCCACACTGCCTTCCACAGTGGTTGTGCCAATTTGCATTCCCACCAGCAATGTATGAGGGTTCCTTTTTATTCACAACCTTTCCAGCACTTGTTATTTCTTATCTTCTTGATTATAGCCATTCTAACAGTTGTGAGGTGGTAGCTCATTGTGGTTTTAATTTGACTTTCCCTAATTGTTAGTGATGTTGAGCATTTTTTCATATATCTATTGGTTGTTTGTATGTCTTCAGAAGAGAAGTTGCTTTTTAGGTCTTCTGCCCATTTTTTAATTGGATTGCTTGTTTGTTTTTTTTGTTGAGCTATATGAGTTCTTTATATATTTTAGATATTAGCCCCTTATCAGAGGCATTGTTTGCAAATATTTTCTCCCATTCAATTGGTTTCCTTTTTACTTTGGTGATGGTGTCCTTTGCTGTGTAGAAGTTTTTAGTTTGATATAGTCCCATTCATTTATTTTTGCTTTTACTTCCCTTGCCTTTGGGGTCAAGTTCATCAAGTGCTCTCTGAGCTCAAGGTCTATAAGTTTAGTGCCAATGCCTTCTTCTATGCACTTTATAGTTTGGGATCTTATGTGGAGGTCCTTAATCCACTTTGAGTTAATTTTGGTATATGGTGACAGTTCACAGTCCAGATTCATTCTTTTGCATGTGGTTTTCCAATTTTCCCAGCACCATTTACTGAAGAGGCTTTCTTTTCCTCATTTTATATTTCTTGCTCTTCTGTCAGAGATTATCTGTCCCTATATTTGTGGGTTTGTTTCTGGGTTTTTGACTCTGTTCCATTGGTCTGTATGTCTGTTTTTCTGAATTTTAATGTCAGCTTGTCAGTATCTACAAAACTGTTAGCCAAGATTCTGAAAGAGATTGTATTTAATCTGTAGGCCATTTGGGGGCGAATTACCATTTTTAACAATATTAAATCTTCTATTCCAATATCACTGAAATATATTTCCACTTATTTATATTTTCTTTTATTTTTTTTCAATAATGTGTTGTAGCTTTCAAAGTATAACTTGCACTTTTTTGTTAAATTTAGCCTTAAGTATTTTTTTTTATGATCTAGTAAATGGAATTATTTCAATTTTTTATTTTTATAACTTTCATTGCCAGTATAATATTTTTTAATTTGTATTAAAATATAGCTAGCATACAATATATTAGTATCAGGAATACACAGAGTTGTTCAACATTTATACCTAGAGAAGTGATCACCACAGGTCTAGCAACCATCTGACACCATACCACACTATCACAACATTATTAACCATAATCCCTATGCTATATATTACATTCCTATGATTTATTTGTTTTATACTTAGAAATTTTAATTTCTTATTTTTCTTCATCTCTTCTCTTTTTAACTCTTTCAATTACAGTTGGCATTTCATATTATTTTATGTTAATTTCAGTTGTACAGCACAGTGGTTAGACATTTATACAACTTAAGAAGTGATGCTCCTGACTAGTCTAATACCCACCTGGCACTGTACATAGTTAGTACCATATTATTGACTATATTACATATGCTTTACATTCTCATGACTATTTTGTATTAAGTTGGTGCAAACATAATTTTAGTTTTTGCATTGTTGAAATTTGCCATTGGATATTAGAATACATCCTTAACTAAATATGGCTATGTTATACATTATTTTAATGACATTTCTCACTTTATTATTATTATTCTTTTTTGCTAATGACTTATTACTTGCTGTTTATTTTGTATTTATTGTAGACTATGGAAATTATGTTAGATAAAAAGCAAATTTGAGTGATTTTCTTACTCCAGTTTAAAATGGGTAGTAAAGCAGTGAAAATGACTTGCAACACCAACAAAGCATTTGGCCCAGGAACTGTTAATAAATGTACAGTGTAGTGGTGGTTCAAGAAGTTTTGCAAAGGAGATGAGAGTTTTAATGATGAGTAGTGCAGTGGCCGGCCCCTGGAAGTTGACAACAACTAATCGAGAACAATCATTGAAGCTGATACTCTCGCAACTATATGAGGAGTTGCCCAAGAACTCAGTCAATCATTCTATGGTCATTTGGCATTTCAAGCAAATTTGAAAGGTAAAAAAGCTAGATAAGTTGGTGCCTCATGAGCTGACTAACATTGGTTTTTAATCATCATTTTGAATGTCATCTTCCCTTATTCTATGTAACAACAAAAAATTTCTAGATTGGATTGTGACATGAGATGAAAAATCAATTTTATAGAATAACCAGTGATGACCAGCTCAGTGGTTAGACTGAGAAGCTTCAAAGCACTTACTAAAGTCAAGCTTGCACCAAAAAATGGTCATGGTCACTGTTTGGTGGTATGTTACTTGTCTGATCCACTACAGCTTTCTGAATCCTGGTGAAACCATCACATGTGAGAAGTACTCTTAGCAAAATCAATGGGATGCATTGATAACAGCAATGCCTGCAGCCAGCATTGGTCAACAGAAAAGACCCAATTCTTAATGTCTGGTCACATGTCGCATAAATGAACACACGTTGTACAACCAGCGCTTCCAAAGTTGAAAAAATTGGGATACCAAGTTGTGCCTCATCCACTATATTCACCTGATCTCTTGCCAATTGACTACCACTTCTTCAAGCATCTTGACAATGCTTTTAGGAAAAAAGCTTTCACAGCCTGCTGGATGCAGAAAATACTTTTCAAGAGTTTGTCAGATCCCAAAACATGGATTTTTATGCTACTGGAATACACAAACTTATTTCGCATTGGCAAAAATATATTGATTATAGTGGTTCCTATTTTGATCAATAAAAATTTGTCTGAGTCAATTTGTGCTTCTTAATCCCTTCACCTTTTTCACCTTGCTCTCAGTCACCTGTTATGTATCACACCAATAAATCTAGTACACATCTGTTGCCATATATAATTATTACAGTATTAGTGACCATATTTCTTATACTATACCCCAAATCCCCATGACTGCTATGTAACAACCAATTTATACTTCTTGATGTCTTGCCCTTTTTTTACCCAACCTCTCAACCACCCTCCTATTTGGTAACAATCAAAATGTTCTCTGTATCCAAGAGTTTTTTTTTTCTGTTTTCCTTGTTTATTTTATTCTTTATAACTCACATATAAGCAAAAAGCATCTGTCTTTCTCTGTCTGACATACCTACCAGGTGTGTACATGCTGCCACAGATTGCAAGAACTCATTCTCTTCAATGGCTGAGGAATACTCCATTCATCCTTTGATGAACACCCAGGCTGTCTTCACATCTTAGTCATTGTAAACAATGCTGTAAGGAACATATGGGTGCACATGACCCCTTGAAGAAGCATTCTGGGTTTTATCAAATAAATACCCAGAAGTGAGATTACTTGGTCTTTGTCTCTTATTATACCCTTTGTTTTAAAATCTGCTTTTTTTTTTCCTGCTATAAGTATCACTAACCCAGCTTTTTAATTTTTTATTTTCATTTTTGTGAACATTTTTTTCATCCCTTAACTTCTAATCACTGTGTCTTTTAATCAAATATGGAACTTTTATAGGCAGCACATGTAAGAGTCTTGTTTTCTTATCCATTCTGCTACCCTATCATTAGATTGGAACATTTAATCTATTTACATTTAAAGTAATTGTGGATAAATATGTAGTTATTGTTTAAAAGAAGTTTCTATAGCATTACTTATACTACTACTTTGGTGGAGATAAACTCGTTTAACTTCTTGTCTAGGAGGAAGTTCTTTATCTATAATTTGATTCTAAATAATAGTTTTGTTCAGGTAGAGAAATCTTGGTTACAGGTCTTTGCTTTCCATCACTTTGAATGTTACCTGCAAATTACTGCTTGCCTGAAAAGTTTTAATTGAGAAATCAGCTAACAGTCTTATGGGAATTCCCTTGTAGGTAACTAACTGCTTTTCTCTTGCTGCTTTTACATTCTTTCTTTGTCTTTAACTTGGCATTTTAATTATAATGTGTTTTGATGTGGGCCTCTTTATGTTCATTTTGTTTGGGACTTTGTCCACTTATTGGGCTTGTATGTCTATTTTCCTGACCAGGCTAGAAAAAAATTTTCATCATTATTTCTTCAAATAGGTTTTCAAGTCCTTGCTCTCTCTCTTCTCCTTCTGCTAACCTATTATGTAAATGTCTTTATGCTTGATGTTGTCCCAGAGGCCCCTTAAACTATATTAAATATATATATATACATATATATATGTACACACACACACACATATATATATATATATATATATATATATATATATATATATATATATATATACACACACACACTTTTTTTTTTTCTGTTTTGTTTGGGTGTTTTTTGTTACCTTATCTTCTATACCACTGCCTCAGTCCTCTGCTTCTTCGAATCTACTATAAATTCCCTTTAGTGTATTCTTCATTTTAGTAATTATACTCTGTATTTCTTTTTTTTTTTTTTTTGACAGAGACAGAGAGAGAGATATACAGAGAGATACAGAGAGAGAGAGAGAGAGAACTGAACTGGGGGAACTCCCCAGTTCAGCACATGGGTTCGAACGGGCCAGGGCCAGGATTTGATCCTTGGTCCCCGGCGCTGCAAAGTGAGCACTTAACCCACTGAGCCATCCTGGCTTCCTCAACTCTGTATTTCTGACTGGTACTATTTTATGTTTTATATGTTCATTTATGTTTCTTATTTCTCTGTTGAAATTCTCCCTGAGATCAATGAATATCGTTATAACCAGCACTTTGAACTCAGCATCTGGTAGATTGCTTGTCTCCATGATATTTAGTTTCTTTTTGTTTTGTTTTGTTTCATTTTGTTTTGTTTGAGCTTTGTTCTGGTCTTTTATTTGGAACCTGTTTCTTTTCTTTCAATTTTGGCCGCCTCTTTGTGTTTGTTTCAATGTATTAGGTAGGGTCCTTACATCTCCCAGTTTCAGTAGAGCTACCTTATATAGAAGGTGTTCTGTGAGGCCCTATAACACAGTCTTCCTGGTCACCTGAGCCAGGTGTTCCAGGTGTGTCCTAAGTGTGGGTATGTATGTGTCTTCCCATTGTCGTTGAGCCTTGGTTGCTATTTGAACATCAGTGGAAGATATTCACCCTCTAGTTGGTTGTGAGGACTGTCCATGACTTACAAGATTTGCTTTAGCAGGGCTCTGGTGCCTTCCCAGTCTGCCCTTAGTGTGTGTAATCTTTGAAAATGACCAGGTGATGCTCTGGCTTGATCTGAAACTGGCCACCAGTTGTGGCAGCCTGAGGCGTTGTGGGAGGGCCCCCATCTCAGGCCAAATTCAGCAATAGCCTGTGCCCTGCCTGGGGCCACCTGGTATAAACCACAAAACAATCTTCAGGTGGCTGCCACGCATCCTTGGTTTTAAGGTACCCGAGAAGCCAAGCCATAACTGAGGCTGACTGTCACTAGTACCATGTTTGGGCTATTTAGCAAAAGTTACATTATATGCCAAATCCAGATGCTGCTTATTTGGGTTTGGTGAACCTTTGAGAGGCTTTAAGAAAGTCTGTACCATAAGCCAGGACAGGACATTTCTTCAGAAAAGCCACTGGAAGTAGCTTGGTTGAGCCCCAAAATTGAGTGGGACATGATCTCAGGGAATGACCAGGATAGGAAAAACAGTGTCAGCCAATTTGATGAAGACTCAGATAGAGCAGCTGCCTATGTCTGCACACCAGGATAGGGGAATACCCCAAAAAGAAACAGTCTTCTGCCAGCTCCTCTGACAGACAGAAAGCTACCCCTCCAGCCCTCACCCTAAAGTCAGACAATTCTGTTTATCCCCACAAGTCTCTGTTACCTGTTGAGCTACTGGCCCAGTGCTAGAGCTCAGAGCAAGTTAGTCTATCAGCGATTTAGTCTCTGCATGGGCTCTCTAAGAGGCTCTCCTGAGTTCCCAACTGTCCTCTCTCTCACTCAACCAAAATCCCTGCTAATTTTTACAGCCAGATGTTATGAGGGTTCCTCTCACCAGCATTGGTGCTCTGGGCTGTGGTGCCTGATGTGGAGCTGGGACACCTCACTCCTCAGGGGGGACCTCTGCAGCCAAGATATTCCTCCCAATTTTAAATTACCACACATGGGTTTGGGGACCAGTTCATTCTACCTCTCTCCTATTCCTACCAGTCTCAACGTGGCTTCTTCTCTATGTCCATAGTTGTAATACTTCTATTCTGCTAGACTTCAGATAATTCTCAGTGAAGCTTGTTCTAAGTTTAGTTATAATTTTAATGTGATCACAAGAGGAGGTAAGCATAGTGCTTACCTAATCTGCCATCTTGACTGCAAACACCAATTTAATTTTAAACAATCATTGTAATTGCATTGCTTTGGTTGAACACATAGCTGTATTTATTCTTCTGCACCTAAAATTGTATTTTAGAGATTTAATGTGGGGGATAGGTAGGGCAGGGAGATTTTTTTCTCTGTCAGTGACTAAGTAGACATTTAAATACACTGCTTTTTATTTTATGTTTTTTATAACACAGAATAAGACAGAAAAAAAAAGACATCAGTGGGAAATGATGCTAACATGCTAATAAAGAAGAGCTGTTTAAAGCAGGCATCACTAATTCTGCATATTTTATAAGGGAGGTCTTGACATTGGTTATCAGATTCAGATAAAATATACTTGAAAACTCAAGAAGAGAATCAAAACTAAATAATGATATGCTGTGCTTTCAGCCCTATAACTACTTAATAAGGCTTTTGTCAGTTTCTCTAATAGAACATGGTTCTTCTGGGTCAGGGATTGTGGAGTGGCTATCCCTACATCATTATTTTGTTCTTAAACTCTCTGGGTTAATCATAGTTATGTCAAAATACTGCATGTTATAATCCACCCAAAACTGAAACATTTGGGCCAAGAGTAGTCCTTTGAGTGACATCAGCTAAACAGTCTTTCTTTATATATTATTTCCACACCTGTTCCATAAGCTTTTGTGATGACTGAAAATGACAAAAGAGAGAATGAAAGTGAATGTCAGCCAAAACAGAGCCAAGTGGAATAAGTCAAATGTTCTTTTCTCAAAGACTTTTAAAGAGAAGCAATTATAAGGAATGAGGGATGAACTATGAGTCAGATTTTTTGCTCTGAATTGAACAGCACTTTGAACAATTTATAAACAGTGAAGAAAAGGGAGGTTCAATAAAGATAATTAAATACCTGATGTTTTACTCTTTTCCTCTGTGTCTTAGTCTTTTAGATATTTTTCAAATTGTTCTACCAAAATAAACCAAAGAAGGAGTAGATGTGAGTGTGTGTGTATCTATGTGTATTATCTCAACTCATCATAAATTGCTTTGTACTTCTGTGTAGGTTTTGTTATTAACTATTCCTTAATATTTCAGTAACACTTTTTTTTCTCTATATAGATATAAAAATTTCATCCTGGAGTTTCTATTACTTTGGCACGTTTACTATGAATACAATGAAGTATGAGAACCTCAAGT
The DNA here is from genome assembly GCA_004027555.1 of Craseonycteris thonglongyai. Classification (NCBI taxonomy): domain Eukaryota; kingdom Metazoa; phylum Chordata; class Mammalia; order Chiroptera; family Craseonycteridae; genus Craseonycteris; species Craseonycteris thonglongyai. Next base: position 105,444 of record PVKE010000851.1, read on the forward strand.
ATGTATTGTATTGCAATTCCATCCCTTTGTTTTGAATCTTTACTTATTAGTGTTCATAATTAACCTACCTTGTTTCATTTAAAGTTGTTTTCTTGTTTTGTTTTGGTTTGTTTTTGTGTTTGTTTTTTTGTAGTTAATGAGACTGAATCACTTTAAATAGTTTTTTCTGGCTTAGCTTACTACGCTTTTCACCTTTAACCATCATTTGTGTAACTGGTAGAAGTATACACATGAGTAATTGAGCCCATAATTACCAAATTGCATACACATTTGGGCAGTCAAAAGGAATCTAAAAACTTTTTATCTTCTATTCTATTGCTTTTTCAACTTTCAATTTATGTTTTAAAATGCATGTAAGCTTCAAGAATACGTTAAGGAAATAAATTAGATTAATTCAGAATTAATGACTTTCCAAGTAAGGTAGAGAGGAATAAAAAAAGACTTTTTTTATTCCTCTCGTTAGCCCTTATTCAGCCTCCTAAAAGTCAGTTAATGTTAGTTCATCAAATAAAATATTTTCAGAATATTGCCCAATGTTTTGCTACTCCCAATCTATACTAGGTACTACTTTAACCTCTCAAAACACCTTATACTTACTTCTACCATAGTACTTATGGCACAGTTATAAAGTAAATCTCTGGTTACAGATCTACTTCCTATAAAGTGAGCCTCCTTAGTTCAAAAATCATGTTTTTCACTTTGGAAACCCTAATACCCTAACCTGTGTTTAATATATATCTTTTATAAATAATAATTAAGAACCTGACATATTCAAAAACATATATTTTCTGACCTTTATTTTATTTCTGTTCCTTCTGATGTTCTATTACTTGTTTTAAATGGACATCAACCAGTAGTCCTTTTCAAATCATTATTTTAATCACAGCTAGTGTTCTCATTTGGCCTTCACTGGTGGATTAGATGAGATTTCCATTCCTCTTGTAGTTTAAGGATCTTTTCTATAGACAAAATGCACTTTAGATTCAGAGTAATTTCTCTGCTTATTCTGCACTGATCCATTCATCTTTTACTTTAGGAAAAGAGGCTACATCTCGTACAGGATTAAGTTGATATCTGGTGGATGAGTTCTGAGACCTCAGGAAAGATCCCTATCAGAATTTTATTTTCTGTGAAAGCAACATTAGCGAGTCCCTTTTGGTTTCACAAATAGAACTTCAGATTCCTAACCCACTGTCAGCTATTATCAGTGGCATTTTAGTGTGACTTTACTTTATTGCTCTATCTTAACATCTAACTTAGATGAACTGCCCTAAAGAGTGAGGTTTTACTAGACCAGAAGTAAAAAAATAAAAGTACATTCCGAACCCTGTGGCACTCACGTCCTAGAAGAGGAGACCAGGACATGCTACTTTATTTGCAGTCTGTACAAAGCCGGACAGCAGCAGAGGCCTCAATAGGCCTGAGAAGTGAAAAATGGAATACCTACTGCTTGTAGGAAGCTGTATTTATCTATTCAGGGAAGATAGTGAGGGCAAAAAAACATTCCTCTAATTCTAAAATATGACCCATGCAGTATCTTATTTATGGGTTTTTTTGTTTGTTTGTTTGTTTTAATGACAATGACAGAGGAGAGAGGGAAAAGTGGTCAATTTACCCTCTGGCTCTAGCCCTAATTTACTCTGCGATATTACAAATATCCCCACAATGCGGTATTTTGGAAACATGTCTTCAAACACAGTAGATGTGCAATCACTTCGGAAATTAATGCAATCACTTTTGTTTGATTTGATGTGATTCATGTAAAGTAAAAGCCAATTTTGCATTACAGAAATAATCTTGTATGTAGACTATCCCCAAACGTGTGTTTCAGACTTAAAATTCACCTCTTACCCTACCACAGCCTATCAAAAACTAGTGTGTCAGTATATCTTCTAAACTGGAATCTCTTATACAAATATCTACCATTGGCATTCTGATGCTGATGCTATTATTTTATTTTAATCTGACTATAAAACTCTGTTGAACAATTTATAATATGTAACCAAATGAATGTCACCAGAAGGATAAGGAACAATTTTTAAATCAGATCCTGGAAAAGACACAATATTTTTCTGGGTTATAGCAGGCGCTAATGGAAATACTAATGGCTAAACATAAAAAGAAACACTACCAATAACTAATACACAATCCCTTCCTATTAGCCTACCCTAAAAACAAAAACATTGCACAATTTAACTATTTATTATGATCTCACAACTATCTGAAAGGTAATATTAATTGTATTATCCTAATTACACAGGGCCGGATGTTAGAGGTGTTAAACAGCTAGTTACTAGGTATGTTAGCACTGTTATTAGTTTTCCTTTGTTTTAGTCCATCAGTCTTTCTCTATAATTAGTTTCACCAAAATCCCTCAGCCTATTTATTTGGTGATCTTGGAATATACAAACACTCTAGATCATAACAAAATTTTATGTATCACAGACCAGTAAAAAATAAAAAAAAAAGGAGAAATAATTGAGGAGACTAACATACAGTTTCTTTTTCTTTCTTTCTTTTTTATTTTTACTTGCCATACTAGATTACCAATTTATTATAAGAGAATATGACTCAGGAACAGCCAGATGGAAGAGATGCAAAGGGTAAGGTTATGTGGAAAGGGGCTCAGAGCTCCCAGGCCCTCATAGCACTCTCCCTAAATGTCACGTGTTCACTGACCTGGAATCTCTGAATTTTGTGAGGCACAATTGAGTAAGCCATTGGCCATTGGCAATTGAACTACATTTCCAGCCCCTTTCCGCTCTGGGGGGAATGAAAATTCCAACCTTCTAATCACACGGTTGGTTCTCCTGGCAACCAGCCCTCAACCTTAGGTGCTTTCCAAAAGTCATCTTATTCACAGAATAAAAGGCCATTATCTCTCTCATCACTAAGGAAATTCCAAGGGGTTTAGAAGCTCTGTGCCAGAAACTGAAATGAAAGTCAAATCCATATTTCTTATTCTAAACCACAATATCCCACGACCCCATTAGTACTTCTGATACGCTGGGCAGGTTTGGATCCTAGTGATGAACATAGAATAGACCTAAGTTGACATTCCTGCTGCTGTTACTCCTAGGTCACTCATCTAGGATCAGTGTGTGTGTGTGTGTGTGTGTGTGTGTGTGTGTGTGTGTGATGTACGGTAGAGATAGTATCTGTAGAATTTAACCAATGAAAATACATATAGAATTTAAAAAAAAACATAAAATGACTTTAGATAAATATCAATTCCTACTATCACCTGATCAATTTCACATGCTCCCACTGACATCTGTTCTACCCATTGTCTTGGCAGTCCTCACTGTCCTGTTTCCTTCCTATTCCTATGGGTTAACTGGCATATTCCTTTCTTTTCTTTTCTTTTCTTTTCTTTTTTAATTTATTGGGGTGACAATAATTTATATCAATTACATTGTTTCCAGGTGTACAATTCTACATTACATTGTCTATACATCGCATTATGTGCTCACCACCTAGAATCAGCTCACTTTCCATCACCCTGTGTTTGATTCCCCTCCCTACTTCCCCACACCAGCTCTCCCCGCCACCTCCCTCCTCCACCCCCAGGTAACCACTGTGTCCATGACTCTTTGTTTCTTTGTTCCTTTCAGTTTTATATTCCACCTATAAGTGAGGTCATATGTTTCTTGATTCTTTTGTTCTGATTTACTTCATTTAATAAGATGTTTTCAAGGTCTGTCCATGTTGTCACAAATTGCTGTATTTCATCTTTTCTTATTGCTGAGTAGTATTCCACTGCATAAATGTACCACAACTTTTTTATCCAGTTATCTATCAGAGGACACTTTGGCCACAACTTGGCCACTGTGAACAGTGCTGCGATGAACATTGGGGTACATGTATCTTTGTGGATTAAGGTTTTCAGGTTTTTTGGGTAGATACCCAGGAGAGGGATTGCTGGGTCATATGGTAATTCCATTCCTAGTTTTTTGAGGCATCTCCACACTGCCTTCCACAGTAGTTGTGCCAATTTACATTCCCACCAGCAGTGTATGAGGGTTCCTTTTTGTTCACAACCTCTCCAGCACTTGTTATTTCTTGTCTTGTAGATTACCCGGTATAGCCATTCTAACAGGGGTGAGGTGGTATCTCATTGTGGTTTAATTTGCATTTCCCTAATTGTTAGTGATGTTGAGCATTTTTTCATGTATCTGTTGGCTGTTTGTATGTCTTAAGGAGAGAAGTGCCTCTTTAGGTCTTCTGCCCATTTTTTAATTGTATCACTTGTTTTTATTTTTTGTTGAGTTGTATGAGTTCCTTATATATTTTAGATATTAGCCCCTTATCAGAGGCATTGTTTGCAAATATTTTCTCCCATTCAGTTGGTTTTCTTTTTACTTTGGTGATGGTGTCCTTTGCTGTGTAGAAGTTTTTAGTTTGATATAGTCCCATTCATTTATTTTTGCTTTTACTTCCCTTGCCTTTGGGGTCAAGTTCATCAAGTGCTCTCTGAGCGCAAGGTCTATAAGTTTAGTGCCGATGCCTTCTTCTATGCATTTTATAGTTTTGGATCTTATGTGGAGGTCCTTAATCCACTTTGAGTTAATTTTGGTATATGGTGACAGTTCACAGTCCAGATTCATTCTTTTGCATGTGGTTTTCCAATTTTCCCAGCACCATTTACTGAAGAGGCTTTCTTTTCCCCATTTTATATATTTTGCTCTCTGTCAAAGATTATCTATCCCTATATTTGTGGATTTATTTCTATGTTTTCAATTCTGTTCCATTGGTCTGTATGTCTGTTTTTCTGCCAATACCACACTGTTTTGATTATTGATGCTTTGTAGCACAGACTGAAGTCAGGGAGCGTGATGCCTCCAGCCTTAATTTTTTTTTTTTTTCTTTTTCCCAGAGGATTGCTTTGGCAATTCGGGGCCTTTTGTAAATCTAATATTTTTTTCTGTATGAATCTAATAATTTTTTTACTCTATTCCTTGAAAGAATGTCTATGGGACTTTGATGGAAATTGCATTAAATGTGTATATTGCTTTGGGTAATATGGCCATTTTAACTATGTTGATTCTTCCAATCCATGAACATGGAATATCTTTCCATTTCTTTGTATCTTGTTCAATTTCTTTTAATAATGTCTTATAGTTTTCCATGTATAAGTCCTTCATGTTCCTTGTTAAGTTTATTCCTAAGTATTTTATTTTTGTTTTGATTATGAATGGTATCATTTTTCTCATTTCTTTTTCTGAAGTTTCACTGTTTGTGTATAAAAAAGTTGTGGATTTTTGTACATTGATTTTGTATCCTGCAAATTTACTATATTCATTTATTATTTCTACCAGTTTTCTGGTGGAGCTCTGGGGTTTTCTATATAAAGGATCATATCATCTGCAAAAAGTGACAGATTAACTTCTTCATTTCCAATTTGAATGCCTTTTATTTCTTTTTCCTGCCTAATGGCTCTGGCTAGGACTTCCAGGACTATGTTGAATAACAGTGGTGACAGGGGACATTCCTGTCTCATTCCTGATTTTAGAAGAAAAGGTTTTAGTTTTCCCCCATTCAGTATGACATTCACTGAAGTTTTGTCATATATGGCCTTTATTATGTTGAGGTATTTTTCTTCTATGCCCATTTTATTACATGCTTTGATAATAAATGGATGTATTATTTTGTTGAATGCTTTTTCTCAATCAATTGATATAATCATATGATTTTTATCTTTAATTTTGTTTATGTGGTGTATCACATTGATCAATTTGTTGTGTTGAACCATTCTTGTGCACCTGGGATGAATCCCACTCAATCATGATTATAATCTTTTTAATGCATTGTTGTATTTTATTTGCTACTATTTTGTTTAGGATTTTTGCATCAGTGTTCATCAGAGATATTGGTATATAGTTTTCTTTGTTTGTGATGTCCTTGCCAGGCTTTGGTATTAGGGTAAAGTTGGCCTCATAGAATGATTTGGGACGTACTGCCTCTTCAATTTTTTGGAAAAGTTTGAGAAAGATAGGTGTTAGTTGCTCTTTGAATGTCTGGAAAAACTTGTTAGTGAGACCATCTGTTCTTGGACTCTTGCTTTTGGGAAGGTTTTGGATGATTGTTTCAAATTCTTTACTATTGATTGGTTTGTTTAGGTTATTCAGTTCTTCTTGATTCAGTCTAGGCAGACTATATGTTTCTAAAAACTTGTCCATCTCTTCTAAGTTGCAAAATTTGGTGGCATATATTCCTTCATTGTATTTTTGTATGATCCTTTATATTTCTGTGGTATCCATTGTAATTTCCCCTCTTTCATTTCTAATTTGGATTATTTGTGTATTTCCTCTTTATCCCTTGGTGAGTCTAGCCAGGGGTTTGTCAATTTTATTAATCTTTTCAAAGAACCCATTCTTTGTTGTATTAATTTTTTCTATGTTTTTTTATTCTCTGTTTCATTTAGTTCTGCTTTGATTTTTATTATTTTCTTCCTTCTGCTGGCTTTGGGTGTTTTTTTGTTCTTTTTCTAGTTCTTGAAGATGTGATATTAGGTTATTTACTTGTAATTTTTCTTGTTTCTTGAGAAAAGCCTGTAGTGATATAAATTTTCCTCTCGTTACTACTTTTGTTGTATCCCAGTAGATTTGGTACATTGTGTTTTCATTGTCATTTGTTTCTATGTATTTTTTAATCTCTTCTTTTATTTCTTCTTTGATCCAGTCAGTTTTTAATAACATGTTTAATCTCTATGTATATGTGTTTTTTCGTGCTTTCTTTTTGTAGTTCATCTCCAATTTCAAAGCTTTGTGATCAGAGAATACACTTGGTATGATTTCTATATTCTTAAATTTGCTGAGGCTAGCTTTGTGTCCCAGCACGTGGTCTATCTTTGAAAATGTTCCCTGTACACTGGAAAAGAATGTATAATCCTGTATTTTAGGATGAAGTGTCCTGTAAATGTCAATTATGTCCGGTTGCTGTAATGTGTCATTTAAAGCTGATATTTCTTTGTTTATTTTCTCTTTGGATGATCTGTCCATGGCTGTCAATGGGGTGTTTAAGTTCTGTACTATAATTGTGCTTTTATCAGTTTCTCCTTTTAGATCTGTTAGTAGTTACTTCGTAAATTTTGGTGCTTCTTGGTTGGGGGCATACATATTAATAAGTGTAAAATTCTCTCTCTCTCTCTCTCTCTCTCTCTCTCTTTGTCTGTGAAAAACAATAAAAATAAATAAATAAATAAATAAAAATCAGGGGAAGCTGGGATGGCTCAGTGGGTTAGGCACTCACTTTGCAGCACTGAGGACTGAGGATCAAATCCCGGCCCCAGCCCATGCAGAACCATATGCTGAACTGGGGGTTCCCCCAGTTCAGTTCTCTCTATGTCTCTGTATCTCTCTCTCTCTCTCTCTCTCTCTCTCTCTTTCTCTGTCAAAAACAATAAAAAATAAAATAAAAATAAGTGTAAAATCTTCTTGTTGTATTGTCCCCTTTATCATTATGAAATCACCATTTTTGTCTCTTATTATCTTTTTGATCCTGAAGTCTGCTTTGTCAGATATAAGTATGGCTACACATGCTTTTCTCTGGGTGCCATTTGCTTGGAGTATTTTTTTCCACCCTTCCACCTTGAGTCTGTGTTTGTCCTTGTGGCTGAGGTGTATCTCTTGTAGACAGCATAAGGTTGGTTCTTGTTTTTTAATCTAGTTTGCTACACTGTGTCTTTTTATTGGTGAGTTTAGTCCATTTACATTTAGGGTGATGATTGATATATGAGGATTTCCTATAGCCATTTTGCTTTCTGTTTTCTGGTAGCTCTTTTTTTTTTTTTTTCTTTCAATTGCTTCTTTGCTTTTTTCTTCCCATTGATTATTTTAGTTTGATGGTGTTTATGACTGTTTGTTTTTTTCTGTATTCTTGTCTTTTGTTTTTATGTGTGCCAATTCTAAGTTCTTTTTCAATGGTTACCATGAGCTTTATATAAAAGAAAGTTTCATATATGCAGTGGTTCCTTTTCTTAAGGATGTTTCTTATCTCCATTCTCTTTGGAAACTTAAGTCTTTACTTCCTCCCCTTTTTATATTTTTGTTGTTCCAGTTTATCCCTATTTACTTTTAATTTTTTTGGTCAGGTCCAATTGTCTCCTTCAGTATTTCTTTAAATGCTGGCCTTGTGCTCGAGAATTCCTTCAGTGTTTGTATGTCTGCAAAGGTCTTTATTCCTCCTTCATATCTAAAGGATAACTTTGCTGGGTATAGGGTTTTTGGCTGGAATTTTTTCTCTTTTAATATTTTGAATACTTTGTTCCATTCCCTTCTGGCTTGTAGAATTTCTGTTGAGAAATCTGATGATAGTCTGATGGGTTTTCCTTTATAGGTTATGGTGTTCTTTGTTCCAGCTGCCTTGAGGATTCTTTCTTTGTCTTTGACCTTTGGTATCTTCAGTATAATGTAACTTGGAGAGGATCTGTTAGAATTCAAGTAGCTAGGGGTCCTGTTTTGTTCTTGGATTTGAGGTTCCAGTTCTTACCATAGATTTGGGAAGTTCTCATCTACTATTTGTCTGAGTAAATTCTCTGTGCCCATCTTGTCATCTGCTCCCTCTGGAATACCTATTATTCTTATATTATTTTTTCAAATGGAGTTGGATAGTTCTTGTAGATATCTTTCATTTCTTTTAGCTTTTAGGTCTCTCTCTTCTTCCTTCTGTGACATTTCTAGATTTTTGTCTACAATTTCATTAATTCTCTCCTTCATCTGGTCAGTTCTGCTTCCTATGCTAGCTATTTCATTTTTCATTTCTTTTATTGTGTTGTTTATCTCTAGAATTTCTATTTGAATCTTTTTCATAGAGTCCAATTTTTTTTTTAGATTATTTAGCTCTTTCTGTATACTCCACCAGTTTTTTTCTTATCTCTTTGAACATTTTCATAATTGCAACCTTGAATTTTCCGTCATTTAGCTCATATAATTCCATATCTTCAAGTTGCTTTTCTGGAGATTTTTTCCTTTCTTTCTGAGCTCCTTTGTTCAAACGGTTATTCATCGCTGCTGGAGCGTTTTGTTTCCTGGACATAAGGACTTTTCCCTTGGTAGATGTGAAGGTATCTTTCTTTTACTCCCTAGCTGGTGTTAATGTCTTATAATATTTTCTCTTATTTATTTTGTTTTCTCACAGTGGGAGACTTCCTAGGAGGTGGACTTCTCTTTGACTAAGGTGTTGGTCTCTGTATGCCTCCTCTTTGGGAAGGTAGGGTGGACAATGGTATTCTATACCTCTGAGATCCCACTGCTGTCAGAAGCTGCCACACCTAGATCCCTCTGCTGGCTTCGGCAGGACAGGTGGGAGCTGAGCTTATTCGAAAAGGCGCAAGTCTGTTTGCTTCACAGGGTAATGGCAGCTTCCCTCTGCTGATTTCAGCGGGAAGAGTGAGGGCGGTGTTTGTTGGGAAAGGTGCAGGTCTGAGTGCATCACAGGGTAATGGTGGCTTCCTGGCAGCAGCTCACTGAAGGCCTGCCATGGGTGAGGCCGGCGGGGCAAGCCCTGGGAGATAGCAAGGGGAAGCAGCCAGGTTCCTTGTCCAAGGCCACGCTCAGTGCTCCGGTTGGGGCCTCACTCCACTGAGGGCCACTCTGTGCCTCAGCCACCAACGCACACCTGGTGTCGGCGCTCCAGCCACAGGAACACCCACCTCCGGCTCCAGTTGCCGGCCTCACACTCTGTGAGCCCCCAGCTCCAGCAGCCCAACTAAAGTGCCAGCAGCCGGATCCTTACTTCAGTCACCTGCACCGATCTCTGGCTGCTGCTGGTGCCTTGCTCCAGCCTCCTGCCCTGAGCCTGGGGCTCCTGCCTTGTGCTCTGGCTGCCCTCACTGTGCCCCGGCTGCTCCCCCTGCACTCCCACTGAGGCCTCCCGCCACCATCAGCTGCGCCCCCTTTCTTCGTCCACCCCACGTTCACGTGTCTGTGCCTCCGCCTTTGTCCTTTACAGGCATCCAACCACCCCTCATAGTCATTCTTCACCTCCACAAATGCCCCCACGCTCCCACCTCAGTCACTCTCTCCTCTGCTGGACTCAGGGCAGCCTCTGGGTCGTCATTGGGTGGGTCTCTGGGTCGCGCTCCACGGTGGGTCTCCACACAGCTCCCTTTCCATCTCTTTCACTCACCTCTGTTTCTCCAGCTGTAGGTGTTTTCTTGGGTCTCGCAGATGAGGCTGTGCACTACTTAAGTATTCTCTGGTTGGATTTTAGTTGTTTAAATTGTGGTCTCTCCAGGAGAGGTTTCCAGAGCTCCTCTCATGGCGCCATCTTAATGATGTCCCCATATACAGTTTCTAAAGCTTTACTTTTCTAATAAACAAGCAACTCATACACCATAAAACAAGAAAGAAATTTTAACTTTCAATTTTCGACAAGAGTAAGGGCAGCAATAAAAATAAAGAAAAGAAAGAAAAGGTTTTCCTTCAAATTGAATAAATTTGGTGACATAGAAAACTCACTATCTTACCTCTCTTTTCTCATTTTGCCACATACAAGTGAAAACTCCTTTGTATCTAAGTGTACCTAAAATTCTTTTTGAGATAACATCAGCTCATTTGTGGCAGAGTCTCAACAATGGCTATAAAGGAGTGCATTCATTTTAATCCAATAATCGTGTAGTGAGTATTTATTATGTGCAAGGCATTGATACAGATTTTGAATAACATAAGTTTCACAACAGTCCAATTCCTGCCTTCAAATAGCTTATGATGTAATAAAGAAGATAAGAAACTACCAATATAAGGACAATTAAGAGAAGGCCCATAAGAGAGGAACAAACCAAGCTATGAAAGCTAAAAAAAAGTAGAGTAACATTTATTTAGGAGGATCAGGAAAGACTTCAAGGAGAAATTAGAGATGGCATGGGCTTTAAAAAATGGGTGGTATATCAGGAGACAGGATAGAGAGAGGGAAGGGGGGGAGGGAGAGAGGGAAGGAGGGAGGGAGGGAAGGAGTCTGTGGTATGTGTGTGGTGGGGGAGGGTAGGAGATGAGAGAACGGGGAAAGAACATTCCAGAAAAAAATAGGAGCAAGGCATGGCACACAAAATTTATACAATCTCTCAGCAATAGTCAGTGTGTAATTATCAAAGGTTTTGAAAAGAAAATATTATAGAGCAAGAGTGTTTGCAGGAGAATCAGTTTTAAGTTATTGGAGTATATATTATTTTAAGTGCAAAATTCACTGCATTTCAATATAATTAATACAAATGAATTTCACTTCATTTAACTATCAAGAAAAATTCTCAAACAAAACATATGCCAAATTGCGTTTCTAATCTTCCCTTGACACACTGTCAATTGTTTACATCAGTTATGCCACTCTAGTTTTTCAGGCACAAAATCTCTCTCTCACCTTCTTTCAAACAATAAATCTTAAAAAAAAAATAGTTAATAGTATTGTTATTTTCTATTTTTCATCAAAATGTAATGTGTGATAAAATGTATCCTCAAAGCTAGTGTGAACAATTTACTAACCATATAATTACTGAGTAATATTTAGAAAAAAATTTTCTTTCCTCTAAAAAACATAAAATTTAGTTTATATTTGCCATTTTGCTTAATCTCTCATTATGGAGAACAGTGAAATAATCAGAAATGTGTTAAAAACTGGCATTATCCCTAACCAATTTAAATTTATTTTTACACTATCTTCCAAATTCTGAGGCTTGATCATTAACTTTCAATTCAAAAGACATAAAATGTAAATATATAAACTGAAAGCCTGGTTATAGATTTGATAATATGTTTCTAAGCAAAACTTAAACATGCATTAAAAATCACACCTAAAAATGAGAGAAGAAAAGAAAATATCTAAAGAAATTTACAAGAATCTAGAAAAGTTGATAAAATAATATGTTGCCTGGAAAATATATTGTTCTATAATCCATATTTAATGGCTCTAATAAACCTTTTTTAAAAGAGTAATATTTTTCTCTTTCATTTACTTCACAATATTATTCATTACAAACTTCCAAATTTACATGTTGCCAAGTCAAATGCAAATGTTTCAACAATGTAGTAGGCTTAAAAATTTTTATAAATTCAAAGCGCAATTATTTAGCTGCTCCTGGAACTTAAGCTTCATTCTTTTCATCTCAAATATCTCAGAAATAGATAATACATGCATTAAAAAGATTAAGCTGAGGTTATTTTGACCTAAGTATTGAATAAAACTTTAAGCTAAAATAAGAATATTTCTAAAAGAATTTATTCTTTTTTTCACATTATGCTCATTTAATCTGTTTAAAACATTGAAAAGACATACAAAAAATAAAAATTACTGTAGTCAAAGTATGTTTCTGAATTAAAAAGTAAGGTAGCTATAATACATGTTCCTAAAGATTGGGCCTATAATACCTATCAAAATAGCATTTGGCTCATAAAGATGAAATAAAAAATTACCTATTTTAAACTGTGACAAAAGTAGATTATTTGTAAAAATTTTAAATTATGAACAGAATTAAATTTCAAAAATATCAATATCTCAAATTTTTACATCTTTTTAAATCTTAAAATGTCTACAAAAACATATAATTACATAAAATTAAGAAACCTGATGCAGTAAAAAATTAGAAATCACCTAGAACTGGTTTTCAGTGTATATTTTTGTTGTTGACCTCAAGTGAAATTCAGAAAAAGTAATACTGCGTGGGTAATTTTCATCACATTATCTTCTCTCCCAGCCTCACAGAATGTTGTAATCATCTTCACCAAATAAAGTGAGAGGGATTCATCTGGTGAACTCCCAATGGAACCCACTTAGTATCTTTTCATTTTTTCCTTCATTTTTTTATTATATCAAAATTTTCAAGCAGGTTGATTTATTTTAAATGTAAGTCTTAACTGAAATTATTAATATGAGCATAAATTTAATTACCAAACTGGGATACTGTTTTGCAATTCAATTCATCATATCATTATTAAAGACCTATAATGCATAAGTCAATAATCGCAGAGTTAGGGAGCAAAAGTATATACACTCTGCATGACAGTCAGCCTCCTATTATTTTTGCCCTTGTGTAATTCGCTCTTCTTGAGTGTGGGCTGAATTTAGTAATACGCTTCTAACAAATAGATTACGGCAAATGTGATGGGATGTCACTGCCAAAACTAGATGACCAAAGACCAACTTCCTTTTCTGTTTCTTCCCCTCCCCCTCCCTTCCTCTCCCTCTTTCCTGCTTACTTTGACAAAGCAGCTGTCATATTATAATATACCCTATAGAGAAACTCATATGGCCAATGACTGAGGGCAGTCACTCTCTCATCCAACAGCAATAAAGAAATGGAAGTCCTCATTCCAATAACCCAGGAAGAGCCAAATCCTGCAACAACTACTGAGCAAGTTCAGAGGCAGATCACACCCCAGTTGAACACTGATATGAGTATAGCCCCAGCTGACACCTTGATTATAGCCTTATTAGAGACCCACAGTTGGAGGATGCTGTTTAGATGTACCCAAATTCCTAACCTAGTGACACCATGAGATAAGACATGTGTGCTACTTTAAGTTGCTGTGGGGGTTGTTACACAGCAATTAGTAACTGAACAATTTCTGACTATTAAAAATGTATAATCTATTAAAAGAATAAAGTTAAATTTAATACAAGGTAAGATATGATAACTTAAGAATTTAAAAAAAAATTTTTTACTGTTTTAACAGAGAGAGAGAGAGACACAGAGAGACAGAGAGACAGAGAGACAGAGACAGAGAGAGAACTGAACTGGGGGAACTCCCCAGTTCAGCATATGGGTTCGCACAAGTTGGGCCAGGAGTCAATCCTCGGTACCTGGCTCTGCAAAGTGAGTGCTTAACCCACTGAGCCATCCCAGTTTCCCCAAGAATTTTTTTGTTTATTGTTAAATTTAATGGGGTGACATTGGTTGATAACAATTAGATTGTTTCCTGATGTACAAGTGCACATCACATCACATTATGTGCCCATCTCCCAGAATCAGCTCCCCATCCACCACTATATATCCGGTGCCAATTCCCACCTCCCCCCACAACTCTCCCTCACCCTTCCTCCCCCCTCTCCAGGTAACCACCAAACCATTGAGTGTGTTCATAATGCTGGTGCCCTCTCCCACCTCCCCTCCCTCTCTCCTTCCCCACTCCTCCCCTTCCCTCAGGCAATCACCAAACTATTGAGTGTGTCCTTAGGTCTTCCTGTCTTTGTTACTTTCAGTTTTATATTCCACCTATAAATGAGGTCATATGTTTCCTGATTCTTTCAGTCTGACTTATTGTGCTTAATAAGATGGTCTCTAGGTCCATCCATGTTGTCACAAATAACTGTATTTCATCATTTCTTATCGCTGAGTAGTATTCCATTGTGTAAATGTACCACATCTTCTTTATCCAGTCATCTATTGAAGGGCATTT
>PVKE010000852.1:0-32500 GCA_004027555.1 Craseonycteris thonglongyai
GTTCTTTATATATTTTTGATATTAGCCCCTTATCAGAGGCATTGTTTGCAAATATTTTCTCCCAGTTGGTTGGTTGCCTCTTTGCTTTGTTGATGGTTTCCTTTGCAGCACAGAAGCTTTTTAACTTGATAAGGTCCCATTTGTTTATTTGTGCTTTTACTTCCCTTGCCAATGAGGTCAGATTCATAAAGTCCTCCCTCCAACCCCCAATTTTTAGTCTAACAATTTTAGACAAAAGTGTCATCTTATATACAGAAAAGTACGGTAATTTTATCAGCCTATTAAGTTAATGATGATTTTCTCTAGCCCTGGCGTGCTCTTAAGGAAGTGAATTTCTATTGCTGTAGGGAGGCAATGGGAAGCTGTGGAAGGAAAACTGAGAAGAAAGGAAGGGAGAGGGTGTAAGTGAAGGACTAAGCCTAGGAATCGTGTGAGGCTCATTGTGGAAGCAGTACAGGGTTGCCTCTGCTGTTTCAGCTCCTTGGGTCTCTGGGCAGCCATCAGATACGCCATCAGTGATTTTAATCAACAAACCAATGAACCAATGAACCGATATGTACTTGAGGAGTTAGAGGCTGGTGCAGGAGGCTCACTGTTGGAGGGCACTTTGCAGTGGGGTCATTTTGCACAGCCACACAATCTCAGACCACTAGCTGAGTTTGGAAATGGGAAGGTGGGGGATGTTTGGGGAGAGTTGGTGAGCACGTGGTGATTTTCATCCCTTTGTTATGTCAGTGCAGAAGGACAGAGGGTGGGCATGTCTGGGTTGGAGGGTGGGACTATCTTCCTCTGATGGCTCAGCTTCTCCACTGGGAGGTGCCAGTCAAGGATGACTTCATTTCTCTTTGTCACTTTCAGCCTGGATTTGACAAAGTGCTTTGACATTTTTTGCTCTAATGAGCCCTCCTAGCAATCCCAGTTTGGGGATTCTAGCACTGCCCCCGTTTTATAGGTGAGGAAACTTGGGCTCAAAGAGAACCTGTGATTCACCAATGTCATGAAGCCAGGTTTGCATCTAAGCTCTGAAGTCAGAGCCCACCATGATTTTCCTACTTTTCTTCAGGTTCACCAGCTCTTGGAGAATTACTGGGCGGTCATGCATTGCTACAGGCTCCTACAGAGGCCCTCAGGCTTGAGGCTCTGCTTTGGGGTGGGTCTGTGAGGAAGCTTTTGCTTTCTGTTCTCAGTCCATTGGAGGATTGCTATCTAACAGGTGTGACACGGTGACCGTGGAAGTGTTCTCGAGAATGTTAAGATGGGGCCCTTAAAAGCAAATAATTTAGAAGTCTCCTGTTCCCCACCCCCTCTTAGCTATTGTAACTAGTTCCCTGTGTGTCTTCCAGACATTTGAAGCATGAAGGTGCTGTAAATGTGTGTGTATTACATATAAAATACTTTCAAGCACAAGCAGGACCACACTAGGCATGGAATAGTGCAAATACTTTTTGACTGAAGAATGCTTTATGCACATGCATTCACGTCAGGACTCATAGTCCTACCTTTCTTTTTAATATATAGATACTATTAGTATTTCATTTTATGGATGAAGCAGTTTATTTAACCTATTACCTATTGATGGACACTTAGGTGGGTTCCAGCTTTTTTTCTATTACCAACAGTGCTTCAGTGAGCATCTTTGTACAGCTGGATAGATTCATATAAATGAAATTTCTGGCATGCAGGACTTGTGCATTTAGAATTTTGATCGATCCTGCCACATCGCTCTCCGAAGAGGTTGTCCCCATTCACACCATCAATCTAAACATTGTTTTTCACATGTATTCAGTAAATGCTGTGGAAATTGGCCCTGACAGTTTATTCAATTATTATTGTGATTCAACTCTCCACTCTACTCAGAGGTGATTCCATCACCTTCTGGGCTGTGTGATTTATTATAAATCTTCACTCTGCCCTAGTTGGCTGGAGGGTTGTGGGCAGTTTGCTTGGCCACCCTGAGCCATAATTTCCTCACGGACATAACAATACTGCTCTTGACGTAGACAGTTGGGGACATCATGAATATTTGTTAAACCTCTTGCCCAGTGTCTGGGCTGTTAGTACCATCCCCTTGAAGAGTGGCCAGCACTCACCAACAGGGCCGAATGAGTGAGGATTGCATGGTTTGCTAAAGGGCTCAGAGGGGACACTGAGGCACAGCTGGGTAATGGTCTCTCTGAGTTTGCAGTTGCAGAACAAAAGCTTTTAATCTAGGAGGCCATCAGCCTCTTCAGCACAGGGACTTGTTTTCTACTTCTCTGTACTCTCACGAGCACGAAGCCAAGCCGGAGATACAGCAGGTGCAGTTAGATGGCCGGGGTAGAAGGTGAGCCAGGGTTTGGACTGAGAAACGTGGGTACCAGCAAAACGTACGGCTTTAGAATCCACATCTGCTCAGAGATGTCATGTGCTTTTCACTTTTTTTGGTTTAGGGAATTCCAGAAAGTAGCTTCAGTAAGAGTTGGAGGAAGGGCAAAAAGAACCCCAAAGCAGTTGGAAAGTGCCTTCGGGACCTGGTTGGGAAGCTGGGAGGAAGACATGTGGGTGTTGTTTGGGCAGGGAGGGAGGGGCTTGCTGACCTTGAGTGGCACCCCGGCCTCTCTGGGGGTGGTATTTTGAGCCCCTCTCCCAACCTGGGCTGGTGCTCTGAGTAGCCACCGCTTCACTCTCCCTGTGACTTTCCACCTACTCTTCTGGCCTTTTCTCACTCTATTTTTGGAAAAGGCCCTGTCCTTCCTTATCCCCAACAGTCACCTTCCCCACCCTGCCTGCCCACTCCAAAGGCATCTGGTGTCAGGGAATCCATCTGAAAGGCTTGATCCCTGAAGTCTGCGCTGTCAATCATACCCCGGGGCTGGCGGCACAGACAGGTGGAGGAGGGGAAGAAGCAGGGCCGTGCCCTAGGGCGTGGAAATGAGTCTGGAAGAGGGGCCAGGTGACTCAAATTATCATCTGGGTTTGACCACTGACTTCTCATGTTTTCGCATCTCTTTGTGCTTCAGCCGTCTCTCCTGCTAAATGCAGTTATGCCCACTCTCGCCTCAGCGGGTGGGAGCTGTAAGGACAGCTTGTACGCTTGAGAGCAAAGCAAGAGAAATCACAAGGAGGAAATTCCTCTGTCAGTAATTTGAGAAGGTGTTGTTGCACTTATGCCTCTCATGGGTTGTCAGGATGGAGAAGATGTACCAGACGAGTCATATTCCACACTGAGGTTGGAGCTGCCTGCTTGCCTGTGCCTAGTTTATGCACAGAGGGCTAAGTCTGAATTCCTTCTCTGCTTTTGTTAAGCTGTGTGATCTTGATTAAGTTACTTGAATTCCCTGGGCCAGAGTTTCCTCATTTATAAAGTGAGCATAATGTTAGTACCCCATTTGGTTGTGAGAGAGTTTGATATTATTATCATCTTTGACTGCACATGAGAATCCATTTCAAGGTGAGTGCGTTCTAGACTATGGTATGTTACAGACCAGGCAGGTCCAACCTGCGGTCCAGGATGGCTTTGAATGTGGCCCAACACAAATTCTTAAAACATTAAAGAGATTATTTTTGTGACATAAAAAAAAAAAATCTCATCAGCTATTGTTAGTGCTACTGTATTTTATATGTGGACCAAGAGAATTCTTCTAATGTGGCCCTGGGAAGCCAAAAGGCTGGACACCCCTGCTAAAGACTGGCACATGCTATACTACATGCTGTGCTGTATATACTATTGAGTCTGTAGTATAGATAATGCTACGTGGTATATTATGCTACAGACTCTATGGAAACCCCTCTGCTTCCAGGGGGAAGCTTCAGGAAAGGAAAGATCTCTTTGGATGGCAGTAGGGTTTTTCCAAACTGTGTTCCAGTTGATTGCATTCCATTCTATGGCATCTATACTGTTCCATATACTTGCGTCGAACATTAGTGTGCTGAGTCAGGAAAATTCAATGACTTTCTCTGGCTCAGCCTGAGTCTTAGAGCAAAAAATAGGTATGGAAAAGGCTAATCAGAATCCAGGCCCTGCTGAAGGAAAGAGTAATAACCTCTGAGTTCTGGCTTCTGACTCAGCCCCTGTCTGGGCACGGACCAAAGGCCGGGGGCAAGAGTCGAACGAGAAGGCCGGTCTCTAAGCAACGTGTTCATGTTGGTTTGGCCTTGACGTGAAAGTGAGGACATGGTTTCCACTTTTGGGCAGCTGGGCCCTGGACATTTGAGAGAGATGAGGTTAATTGTTCCCTTCAACTTGGCCTGGGTCCTTTTATTCCTACTTTAACTCCATTAAAAAAAAAAGAAAAGGCTTACGTCTCTTGTTTCTCTCTCTCTCTCTCTCTCTCTCTCTCTCTCTCTCTCTCTCTCTCTCTCTCTCTCTCCCTCTCTCTCACACACACATACACACACATACCAATCCAGAGCAGAGCAAATTAGCAAATTTCTGAACCTGGTCCTCTCTGTAGGTCTGTTGTGAAGGAGTCAAGACCCCTGTGGCTTGAATGTTGGTGTCAGCCTGCTCAAGTGTTGATTGAGTTTTGGTCCCAGCAACAGAAAACATGTGTGAAATTCAAATACAGAATTTCAAACCCTTGAGCACTTCCTGAGAGTCTCAATGGCTTTAACAAGGGAAGGACATCTCTTTGATGGCAAATGATTATCCTTCATAATGTAAGCACAGCTTGGATCATAATGAATGAATTTGATATATGGTCTTCCTTGCCGTGGATAGGAGCTGACATTTCATTTCTATTTATCTCCCTCTCTATCACTTTGTGTTCCCCCCACATGCAAATAAAAGGTTATATATTTGTAACTACTCCTGTAGCTTAGTGACTGGTTTGGAGAAGATCATGTCTTCTCCTCCCTTCTCTTTCTTCCTTCCTAGCTCCAAGCTTTTAGGACCATTTTGCAAATTCTGAATGTAGGATGGCTTCCTTGAGCTGGATGACATTGCTGTAAATGCCAGAGCCTCTGGCATAAGGTGGAGAGAAGAAACATTGCTTGACTTGGTCCAAGTGTGCTCTCTCACCATTCTTGATCTCTCTCTTTTCTCAGCATCTCTTTTCCTTGCCTCTTTCTTTCCTGAGGTGGCAATCCATAGGAGTGATGGTAGTTTGAACTGATGCCTAAATAGGACATTGTGAACATATACTAAGTTCTTGCTGATGCTGAAGAAGTTAGGATAGTCCCTGAATAGCCCAGCTCCTGTCCATTCTTCATTCAGCAAAAGCTTGTTGAGTATCCATTATGCCTAGTCACTACCCTCAACACTAGGAATAGGAAAACCAACAAGATACGATCCCTGCCCTTCACGTGTTTCCAAACATAGCCACATTTATCATTTTCTATCCTTACTCCATCTTTTGTCAATGTGGTCCACTTTCTGTCCTTCTCACCTCACACTGACTGAGGCATCCCAAATAACCTACTCATTTCAGGATGAGCACACATGGTTCTACTCAATCTTCTTTGGATAAAGCAAAGCCATGAATCTGCCAGGGCGAGTAGATTTCTTTCAAAGTCAGAATACTATGGACTGAATGTTTGTATCTCCTCAAGCTTCATGTGCTGCGATCCTAATCCCCAAGATGATGGTATTAGGATGGGAGGCCTTTGGGAGGAGATTAGGTCATGAGGGTGCAGCTCTCATGATTGCGATTAGTGCCCTTATGAAAAAGACCCCAGAGGGCTAGCTTGCCTCTCCGGGCCACGTGAGGAAACAGTAAGAAGACTGTAGTCTATCTATGAACCAGGAAGTGAATCTTTACCGGACACTGAATCTGCCAGCATCTTGACCTTCCTTCCCAATCTTCCAACATGTGAGAAATAAATTTCTGTTGTTTATAAGCGACCCAGTCTATGGTATTCTCTCAAAGCAGCTCGAAAGGCCCAAGACACAGATATAAGAAGATAAAGGGCAGAGATGCTTCTGGAAGTCAACAGGGGCTGCACCTAAGTGTTGATTCCCAGCCATGGTGGCAGGGAAGTGTCAGGGCTTCCACACTCTACCCCAAGGAGCACAATTCACATCACTGTCTGTGTAGAAGGCACCGTTGGCTTAGGAAGAGCATGGTTGGGAAAATTTCAAAGCCAGCAGCACTTAGCTACTTAAGCAGGTAATGAGTTAGCCTCAGAGGGGCTGGGCGCTTTCCCAGGAAAACTGGCAAGAGCAAGTTCCTAACTCAGATCACCGAATAGGTGGTAGTTGTGACAACCTACTTAGTCAGGGAGGCCTTGAGCTTTAACAGGCGGCCTGGCCATGTGAACTCGGTACCTGTACTGAGCCTATAGGAGGAGGTCAGGGGCCTGACCATTTGCACCTGGAGCCAGACATCTCATTATGTGGGATGGCTTTGGCAGGAGCTGAAATTGAGAGGTGCTTCTAGAATCTCAACCCTAGTGTCTTTTTTTTTTTAAAGATTTATTTTTATTGTTTTTGACAGAGACAGAGAGAGACAGAGACAGAGAGAGACAGAGAGAAGGGGGAGGGCCCAGAGCAGTCTCCATTGTTGTCTGTCATCAGTTTTCAACATGGTTTTGTTCCACACAGGTGGGTGGGGGCCGCCCAGGGCAGGAACTAGGCTGAGGGCCTCCCACATGGGAAGCACACCCAAGTTCAGCATATGGATCCACACGGGCCAGGGCGAGGGCCAGTATTTGATCCTCGGTCCCCGGGGCTGCAAAGCGAGCGCTTAATCTGACGATCCATCCCAGCTTCCCCCTAGTGTCTTTTTGACGGGGGCAAGGCACAGCTGGTGGCAGGTGTGTGGGTAGTTGGACCAGGAATTCAGTGCTGATTTGACTCAAATAGGCCGGTCAAATTTCTCCCTTTGAGCAGGCCTCTCTGTTGCCCATTTTCTATGCTTCCCGAAGTAGCAACACTCCAATTAATTGCCTTACATGCATTTGGGAAGTCCCTTTGCTACACATCCTTTTGGGGGGTCACTGAGTGTGGGGAGCTGGGATGAGGTAGACACAGGCCACTCCTAAGGCCCTGCGGAGAGAGGCTGCTGCAGACTGTGGCTCCCAGGCCGGGCACCCTCGCTGGGCTGCAGGAATCGCTCTGGAGTGTGACAGGCTGGGGAAGAAGCAGACTGCAGGGGGAGGGATGTGTTGGCGGGAGGACCTGTCTGGCGGCTGTGACAGGCCGGGTACCTGCCTGCCGGCCTCCACCCGCGCCCAGACAGGCAGCCTGTTAATTGGGGAGGCGCTGGTGGGGTGGGGTGAAATCACAGCGAATCTCCACCGGCTGCACTCAGCTCAGCGCCAGGATGCTCCCAACCTTCATCAGAGGCAGCTCTGTGCCCAGTGCCTGTCACCCGCCTCCAACAGGCAGGGCCCGGCTGTGGGCTTCCGTGTTTGGACTTTTCGTTTTCTTTTCTTTTCTTTTTCACTAAGGAAGAAAGGGCGGTGGAAAGCAGCCTGTAATTGGGCTTTGGAAGTTTATCGCTTGTCAGAGGAAGTGGACAACGGGGAAAGCAGGGATTATAGTGTGAAGTGTGCTCTGCAGAGTGAGAAAAGGGGCAGGAGCCCTTTCCCAGGGACTGCCAGGGTCAGTGGGTGCAGCCAGGGGCCCTAACTCCACATAAATCACACAGTTCAGGCCCATGAGGATGCTGCCCCCTTGCCCAGATGGAAGACTCTAGAAAAAAGCAGGAGGGATGAGTGAAAACAAGCAGGCACTGAGGTCTGGGTTAGAATGTGTCTCTCCCCAATCCTCCCCGCTTACCTGCCCACCCCACCACAGACCTCTCAGCATCATAACAGGGAGGGATGACTCTGGTTCATCCATTGCAGCCTTTCCCAGGGCAGATGGCCCGGAGAAGGGGCAGGACTCACTTAGGGTCGCTGGCTGCTCCGTTAGGGGCAGGGCTGACTGGACCTCAGATCTTAATCGTGGGCCCAGAATGATGTTGGGGATTCTGAGGGAGCGTTTCCCCCTTCCTTACCATTTCAGCCTATGGATGGGACTAAAATCACGTACTTCTAGAGTTATTCATTTGGACTCAAACTTCGTTCACAATTATATTGCAGATTCTCCTGGGAGGGCTTATACTATATTAAGCTCTGTCAGTAATCTCTCCCTTAGCAAGAATGATAAGAGATAGAAAGATATTGGATACTTCGGGCATGTGTGCGTGTGTATGTGTGTGTGTGTGTGTACGCAGGTGTGGGTGCAGGTATTGAGGGGATACTTTGAAGGAAGGAAAACCTGGTGACAGGGAAATTGGGTCTGGGGGCACATGACCTAGGGTCCCCGAGAGTTGAAGGAGGGGTCTGAGGCCTCTCCAAGGAATGTCGTCTCCTTTGGAATTTAGCCCCAGGTAGGCCTGCATTTTGGGGATGCCCCCCTCATAGCCAGTGGGCAGGTGAGGAGTCACAGGCCACATACTCCCCTCTGAGGCCACCCCCCACCGCTCCGTGAAGCTGCCACTCTCCTGGACTCTGTGTGACAGAATGGGACCTGTGGGGAAAGCAGCCACGTCAGCACCCAGCCCGGCTTGCACGCCGGCAGCTAATTAAAGCCAGGAAGGTAATTTATGGCTGAGGGAGAATGTGTGGGAGGTTTGGCTTAGCTGAAACGGCCCCCAAAGAGTTATGGAAAGCTAAAGTGGGTTTTCAGAAGCAAAAGTTAATTGCTCTTCACTTAGCATTTCAGTGTCATGTGGCTCCCAGTTACAAACATGCTGAGTGGAAGGCTTTACCCAGACGTGGGGACGGAGGGCAACCTGCTGGAGCCAGGAATTCCAGGTGGCTGGGGGGCCCTGGCTGAGGAGCACAAGGGCCACCCTCTCCCCACAAGGGATCAGGTTTTGCCTGCCCCCCACCTCCACCCATCTCCGAATCTTAGCCCCAGGTGAGGGCGGGACTGCAGGGCACTGGTTTCTATTAAGGAGAGTTATTGTGGGGGAGAAAGAGCATTGCCCGGGGAGTCAGAAGACTGAAGGGGGTGGGTGGGGGTGGGGGAGGGTTCCCCCTTTTGCCTTGCCACTCGGTGACTTGGTTAAGTTCCTTCCCCTCTCTGAGTCTCACTGTTCCCTTCTCTTTAATGGTCACTAGGGCACAGATTCATTTTTTTGTTTTAATTTAAAGATTTATTTAATTGTGTGAGAGAAGGTGTGAGAGAGAGAGCGAGAGAGAGCGAGAAGAAGAGAGGCCCCAGAGCAGTCTTCATAGTTGTACATCATTAGCTGTGACATGGTTTCATTTCACACAGGTGACTGTGGGGCTGCACAGGGCGGGAACCAAACTGGGGGCCTCCCTCATGGGAGGTGAGAACCTTCACAGCCACCCCGGTGGTTACCAGTTGTACCACAGTTTAGCATATGGGTTTGCACGGGCCGGGGCCGGGATTTGATCCCCAGACTTTGGGGTTGCAAGACAAGCGCTCAACCTGTTAAAGCTATCCTGGCAACCCCATGCCTTCACTTTGGGTATTCCATCATTTCCTTGACACTGTGAGTTCTTTTCCCAGGTCTCCCCATGGTTACCGTTCATGTGATCCACTTGGCAGAGGGGGAAACCGAGGTATGCAGGAGTGAAATGACTTTCAGCTGAAAGCTGATAAATTTGCTCCCCTCCCCCACACACAGGAAATAGGAGCCAGACAGGGTGAAAAATCCCTTCAGAGAGAAAGGGGTCAAACAGGAAAGTACAAGGCTGCCTTGCATGGAGGCTACCTGAGTTTAAAGGCAGTCATTCCCCTAACTACAGGTATGCCTCGTGTCAGGTGCTAATGTTTAAGGTGACTTCTCCTCTTACCTTTAAGGAGATGAGCTCTGAGGCTGCCACAGGATCTTCGTAGCTACATGTTGGAGGGAAGATGTGAGGCGGTAGGGGAACTGCTCATAGGTTTGCAGTCTGAGATGGTTTATAAATAGTTATTAATTCCAGAGGGACAGTGGGGTCATGTCTCAGGTGGGTGTTGTATTCTAAAGTCAGTGGGGTGGTGTATGCAGTAAAGATAAAATTAGTTCTGAAAATCCTTCTATTGCAGGACCTCTCCTAGGAACTCACAAGTGAAGAGTCCTTCGGTTTTTCTTGGCCTTTCGACTCTGTCGTCTTTTCTTGGGAGTTAAGTAGGGGGTCTAGTGTGAATGGGCTGGGGAAGCGGAGATGCTGCGCGTGATGGAGTCACTAGAGGAATTCAGGGTGAAAGGAGACACTAACGGCCGGTGAGTCTCTCTCTCCCACTTGGCGACAGACGTGGACATACCGGATTTACCAGTACGGGCATGTGGTAACAGCGTCCTCACTGGCCAGGAGGTGAGTGGCCATGCCTGCATATGGATGTCTTCGAAAAGAGCTTGGTTTCTGTGATAATAAAGCTGGAGAAAGAATGGCCTCATTTGCTTCTGGGAGCAAATCCGAATATGTTGGTGGGAGTGGGTGAGAGCAGAGATGAGAGGCATGATTTAGATGGAGGAAGCAGGAAAGGGGTGAGAATGGAGCTACCGACAGGTTCGCACTATTAGGTAGAGAATGTCTGGCCTAGTGCCAGGGAAACCCTATACATTAGAAGGCTAAGGGTCTTTCAGAAGGAGGGACTTTCTTCTCCTGCAACATGTACGTTCTGGTTCAGTCATCCTACATGATGCGTGACTCTTCTGTCCTTGAAGTCTTCTGGGGAAAAAGTTCTCAGCTCACATCTCTATAGACCATGTCCAGACTCAAGAGATTTTACAACTTCATTCTACAGATGACTAAATGGAATCCCATAGCGAGAGAGTGGACCAGCCGGGAGGGAACCCAGCTCAGGGCGATGCTCCTTAGACCCTTTCGCTCAGGTAAAGGCAGCTGGGGATTCGAGGCCCCGGGCATAGCCTGGCCGGAAACATCTTGGAGCAAGTGTTCAGTGCTTGAACTTTAGTGTTTAATGTTAGAAACTCACCTATGTTTTGTGTGTTTTATCATAACACACCTGTGTTTTAATATAAAGATAATGCTTTTAGTTACCGTTAGGAAAAGCACAGAGGTGCATGAATGTTGCTTAGGTATTTCAATGAGAGGCAGAAATCATTCTGCACTGCAGGCAGTTTCAGAGCTCTGAGTTAGAAGGGCAGGAGGGAGAGTTTCACTGTTGGTGGACAGATCATTTTTGTTGTCTGTGAGTCGATAAACATGTGACAGTTTTTCACTAATTCTTAAGCTGAATCAGGGTGGTAACTACATAAAGATGTCCCACAAACTCCTTCTTTCTTGCTGTAAATAGCAGAAGATGGCACATTTGGGGTACGCCAGAGCCCAGGCAGGGAGCGTCAGGTTTGCCTGCTTCCTCTGTGTACAGAGAACTGCCCTGTGTTCCCCCAGGGACCAACCACGGTGACTTCAGCCCACAGCTGCATAAACCCAAGAGCCTGGGCACGCCGGTGTGAACCACCCCACATTTCTCCCTGCGGCCTCCTTGTCCAGCGGCCACGCTGTCTCTTATGGGAAACAAGGATGATGGGTTTCATCCTGCGTCCAGCCTCAGTCTTCCACCACCAGTGCGCTTCACTGCTTTGCGCTGCTCTGCAGATACTTCCTAGAACTCAGAATTCAGATTCTTCAGCCATTTCCAATAGGCGTTCAGTGTTTGTCTCTTTGTCTCCTGATGACACCCATTCCAACCAGGAATGGCATTGGAATGGCCATTTCTCCACCACCGTGTCCTTGACAGAACTGGAGCACGGGATGGCAGGGATCTGCTATGTGGGTCTGCGCTGAGATGTTGTGTTTTTTTGCCCAGTTCCACATCGCCCCCAACTCCTTGGGCTTTTGTTTCCACTGAATATATCTCTTCCTACCCTCTCGTCTGAGGTTTTAATGTCCCCACCCCCACTTCCCTAAGGAGGATAATCTGAACACATAGGGGTCAGACTCCTACTACACAGGACCACTCTGTTCGCTGCTGCCGTGGGTACTTTCCAAGTACGTCCCGTGTTGGGTTCTCATTTTGGGGTAGATTGATCATTGCCCGTACCCAACTCAGAAAGCTACCACCGGCCCATTATTGTTCCATTATTAATGACTCTAAATGCATGCTCCTCAGCAACTGCTGACGGGGGTGGGGATGAGAGAACAAGGAAGGAAATCAAAGGCAGATGCTTCGCCAGTGCCAGCTTCTTCAGTAATGGAAATATTAATAGTCGGCAATAGATCTAGAAATACAGGCCAGTCGTATCTGCAAACCCTAGGCTTCAGCGCCCACCCGATGGCTGCTTATTCTCCCGCCCCCGTCTCTGTCTCACAGAGCACTTGTTGCACCGACTGGCAAAGAGCCCACGAATAACTGAACTGCACTTTGGAAATGGATCGGATGAGCCTTTTCATAGAAGAAAATCTCCATGATTTCCCAAGGGCTCACATTCCCATAATATTTTTATTAGCCGCCTCTCTTCTAAATAAAGTTCAGTGGATTGATTCTGGTTGGGTTTTCTCATTTTAAATATTCCCTTAAATGATGGCCGTGGCGGTAGTCCCATCCTCACCATTGTTCTTGCTATCAGCACCCACAGCTCCATTATTCTATTTAGGTCACACTTAGAAAGCTCTCAACACGCTTCAGGTATATGACTTTGTCCTCATAGCATACTTATAAGGAAGGGAGGGGACCCCATTTGAACTAAAGGTGGTGTCTCTGTGAGGAAAACTCCCCTTTATGCTGTGGCCAGGAGAAAGCACTCTGCACCCCTCTTCTGTGTGCTGCCCTGCCTGGACCCAGGGTGGGGAACACTGCTCCCCGGTAATTTATAGTCACCCAGAGGCTGCACAGCTCAGAGGACTTGGTTCAGCATGGGACACAGGGTACTCACCTTGGGGGACTTCAGTGAGGACCGGACCCTTGGGAATGGCCATGACCCCCTGGCCCTACTTGCCCTCATGCCTTGCCTTGTCTGTCATTTGGTATGTGGGACAATGTCTCCTGGAAGACCTCAGGAGCCCCTAATCCCAAGGGAGTGGCACTGTGGAACAGTTGGAAAGACTAACATGGGCATCAGGAGGTGTGAGTTTGAAGCCCAGATCTGCCATTGATTAGCTTTGATTTGGGGGCCAGTCCTGAACATTTCTCAGGCTTCGTTTCTCATTTATAAAAGAAGGGCTACGAATGCCTCCTTCCTGCATTTTTACGGGGATTCAACAGGAAAACCTACAGAGCTGTGTCAGTCGAGATGGGTGGGACGTGGGCATGTAATATATGTTGGTTCCATTTCTTCACTTAATTTTCTATCCTGGCAAAACCTAAACTGTCTGTCCCATGTGATTTTGAGTACAAAAAGGGAAAATGGAGAATTACATTTGGATAGGTTTATCATTTAAATCAATGCCTTGTCAGAAATTGTATTTTCTTACCTATGAGGGCTATCCAGAAAGTATCCAGCCACGCAATAAGAAAAATAGAGGCCTTTATGGCTGGATGTTTTTCTGGACAGCCCTTGCACATGTTGAGTAAAAACTAGTACAGTGATGCCTTGGAATTCCAACTTAATCCATCCCAGAACCCTGTACAAGTTCCAAAATGTTTGAGTTCCAAGACGAGTGGGTGTTCAGATAAAGCTACAGGCCACGCAGATGATACGTCCCCTGTGAACAACGTGTTAGTGTTCGGATTCCAAAGCAGCGTTCAGATTCCGAGGCAAAATTTGCTTGATTATTTTTCTTTCGGATTCCGAGTTGTTTGAGTTTGGGGACGTTCAGATTCCAAGGTATCAGTGTAATCGGTAATGAGTGTACTTGGAAGCTTGTGTTGGAAATGATGCTGGACTGGAGAGCAGGCAGCCTGGGCTTCCTTCCCTTTGCTGCCCTTGAGCAAATCCCTTAGTATGTCTGGGTCTCAGTTTCCTGCTCTGTACAATGAAGAGCTTGGCATATAGAATCCTGTAGACGCTGATGAACTTCGCATGTCTCTTATTTTATCAGAAGTGATTCGTATGGAAAAAGCCACATGATGTGTGGGAGTTTTGTTCCTGCCACCTCCTGGTTATCTGTGCTGTGGGAAGACCCACGGGTTGGCCCTGGTATCATTAGCAAGGACCTGGGGGCAGTGAGCGTGTTGTAGGGAGGACACCGACCACCTCTGGAAGGCTTCCCCTGCCTGCTTACTTGTTAGCTTTGGGAAGCAGAGGAGTCCTGGGCCCGGACTGATGGCAGCAAATGTAGCCGTGCACAAAAGCGCAGATTCCCCGGGGCTCTAGAAGGCTGCTGAGGGGCTGGTCGTGTACGTGGGCCCCTTCCCCGCTCTGGGGACCGCACCTCCAGGCAAACACTGTTGTTATCGGCTCTGCTAATACGCATTGGTTATGTCTCCCAGCGGAGCCGGAACACTCCTCAGGGTGGTCAGAGCCTTCCCAGAAGCCATGCCTCCCACAGCAGGCCCTCAGTTAGGGCCACCCAGCTCTCAAGCTCCTTTATTGTCATCTGAACATGCAGAGAGAATCTTGGGATGTATGGCTAGGTCCCTGTCTCATTTCCCTGGACTCCAAATGCATCAGGAAGAGCATAAAACACCAAGACTTTCCCTGTCACGATTCACCCCCATACCTCGTTTTCTTTCTTTTGCAAAACAAAACACAAACTGCCTTTTCAGTTTAAGTCAATTGGGTACAGATGCTCTTTGATTTATGATGGGGTCATGGCACATCAACTCATTGTAAGTTGAAAATACCATAGGTTGAAATGCATTTAATACACCTAGTCTACCAAACCTCATAGCTCAGCCTAGCTGGTTTCTACTGAATACATCTTGCTTTTTGTAATCATCACAAACTCAAAAAAACCACAAAGTCAGCTCACTACGCTGGGTGCTATGAGGTTATCATGGTGAATATGATTCTGTCCCTACTCTCCAGTGGCTCCCAGACTAGGCAGGGGAGGTAGACAAACACACAATTAAGAGAACAACCAGGCAGATGGTCAGCAGTGCTTTATAAAGCCACTAGATATTATGGGAGAATAATTGCAATTGGGAATGGGAGATTTTTGTCAAGACTTTGGTTTGGAAGTATGTCTTGTTTTGTATCTAAAGTGATTGATTGGTAGGGTTGCAATGAAAACATAGTACAGGGTGGAAAGGGCATTTAGGATAAAGGAATAGTTCACGAGAAGGCAGGGTGATGGGAAAGGAATTCCAAGAGCTATTCCTTTTATTCACTTTGTATTTAAGGACACACATGGAGAGAAATGACAAAAAACAGCTTCTGGAATTCCAGAGTGGGAGAAGGAAATGCTGGTTGAGGTGTAGTTTCCCACAGGGTCCAGTAGCTCTTAGAATTTTCTGGTCTTAGCTCAGATTGTTTCCTGCTTTATCTGGGTAAGGGACACATAGATTCTTGAATTCACCTTCAGTTTAGTTAGGGAAATCACAAGAACAGAACACAAGCTTTTCAATACGCCTCCTCCTTTGGAAATGGAAACGAAGTCTTGGTTTCCAAAAGGACTGGTCACTTGGATGAGCATGCAGTGTGGAGATCAATCTGTAGGATGTATCTGAGTTATCATGAGTCCACATTCTCATCTGGGCTTGGCTTTAAGAGCAATTGAGAGAAGAAAGCAGTGTATGTTGACTAAAAAGACAGACTGTCCTGAAATTTCTGGTTATATGTTTGAGTCTACTTGACTTTCTGAATGTTATAGTCAAAATAACAAATATCATATATTGTGTATCTGTCTGTACTGGGCATTTCACTAGGAATGAATATATATATTCAAGTCCTTCAAGGCATCTTATGAAGAAGTTATTATTGTCTTCAGAAAAGCAAACCAAGGCTCAGAAAAGTTACATAACTTGCTTTGAGACATAGGACATGGATGTGATTCTTGAACCTAAGGCTGTCTGACTTCAAATTCTTTATTCTTATTTATTGTACTCCCACTTCTGTTTCTTAGAAACGACATTCTGTGAGATTGCTGGAACCCAAGCCAAAGGCCGTCATTAATGTTGCAAATCTCAAGTCGGAACTGAGAAGGGATCGCAGTAAACACACTCATGATGGTTTAAACTCTGCTATTCCCACTGATCAGAAGTCATTAGTTTAGGGCTCGGTCTTTTATTTGTCCATTTTGGTATCACCGAACTGTATTAGGATTGTTTTATGCCCCAAAGTCATATTTTTGAGAAGTTGAAAGGCTATTCTTTACCATTGTTATTTTAAAAAAAGAATACCAATGTGAGAACCACCAAAGTGATTTTCCTTGGAACGATCTGGATGTTCTTCCCGTGGGGTGTATTCTGACAAGCTCACGTGGAAGGGCTCACCCTGGGCCCACTTAGACTGATCATGTAGTGCAGGGGTCTCCAAACTACGGCCTGCGGACCGGATGCGGCCCGCGAGGCCCTCTCATCTGGCCCATGAAGACCTTTTTATCCGAATAAAATAATATTAAATAAACAATTAAAAACAACATCTATGTTTTGATTCTTTTTTATTTGGACCTCGAGTGTGTAGTTGGCCCCCAAACTGCTGTTTGATAGTTAATGCGGCCCGCGGGGTGAAAAGTGTGGAGACCCCTGATGTAGTGTGTGGAAGAGCCGTGATCAGTGGTCAAGAGGTTCGGTTTCTAAGCAGCTCTGTTGTCTCGGGCCGGTCATTTTACCATGCTGGTCCTCAGTCTCCATGCAAGTCTGTTGGGCCAAAGGCCATACGTTCTCTTCTTGATTGACAATGTCACATGTGTGGAAACAAATGTCAGCGATGAAACTGGCAGAGACAGACGGGGCCTGGTCAATGACACCATCACCAACGTCCTCACCAGTGCAGGATGGGCAGAGGGTGAACAGCTCTGGAGGACAGTCTCGTGGGACTTACCCTGCCCCCTGACCTTTCTGGCCTGCCTCCTCCCTGGGCCTCTCATTCTCAGACTCTTTTCTCCTCAGCGGCCAGTCACAGTGGGCTCTCATGCCATATCTTTGGTATTTCCTGTTGGGAGGAATCTAAAGCTCAGATCTTTATGCAAAAACGTAAATAATTTCATGAGAAGCTCGTTCCTCTTGGCCATGCCGATCTCCCATCTGTGCTCTACGCCTCCTGTGGGCTAGAACTGTCCTGGCTATTTGGGCAACAGCATGGCTATATGCTTCTCAGGGATTTGCAGTGGAAGAGACCTTAGGGAGCGTCTAGTCCAACTCCTTTATTTCCCAGATACGATCAAAGGCCCGGGGGGGGGGGGGGATAACTCAGTTCAAGGTCAGCCAGCCAGTTAACGAAAGAGTTGACACCATGTTTTCAAATTTATTCTTGTGAGTATAATAGTACTCCTGACCCGATAGATGAGATGATACATTCAAAGCATAGTTCTTGGCATAGAGAACCACGTGACACACGTTGTTCCCTCGGTTCCTAGACCTCAGATCCCCTGCTGCTCACCATACTCACGTTCTCTTCAAGTCCCGGGAGTCAGGTGGGGTCGGATGTGTGATTCCTTTACTGCCCAGCACAACAAGGCATGCTGAGGTAAGCTGAGCTGCCTCATCGTCCTACTGGCGGTGACACCTGACTTGGCCCGTGTTATGTCCTCAAAGAATGTCTGGGGTTGCTGCCCACTACAGCCCATCCCTCCTGACTCTTAATCCAGTGCTCTTTCCATGAGACCACACCGATGACACGTGGGTGGAGGACAGATCCTCTGAAACGCTATGAATATCAGCACGGTGACAGATTCGTAAGAACACATGGGGCCCTCCTCCCAGTGTATCTTACATCTGCCAGTGTAATGTTACTATCAAGCCTTTATCAGGGCTAAGGTGAGCCAGCAGCTCTGCTTACTACTGAGATGAATATAAAAATGAATGGGACATAGACCCTGGCCTGAAGGAGCACTTAATTTGAGAACAGAGACAGACTTCGGCATAAATACTTCAAGTGTAAGGCAGATGGTAATTCATAGCCACCAGACTCTACATGTACTAACAGGACATATAGGAATCAGGGCCTCCCTTGTTGATATGGTGGGATGGGGGGTGTCTAGGATAAGGCCACCCCCAAATGTCTCCATCCAGCTGAGCGTGTGTCAGAAGAAACAACGCTGCAGGGCCCACTAGGGACTCCAGTCTCATGAGCTCCTTGGCTCTGACCATCAAGTGACCATAGCGAGGTCACTGTCTTGTCTCTGGGTCCCTTGTTTCTGTTGCTTGAGAATGTTTTGCAAAATGGGAGAACACCCCTTTCTTGCTGTGAGCTCTGTAGGGACTGGAGGGGTATCCAGAAAAGACAGCCCTTGACTCCACAGATGGGTAGGAGCTTGCACTCTGCGTGGAGAACAAGAAAACACGGTCCCTTTAATGTCTTCCTTGTTTTGCCTGATGCAGGGAGGTGGGGATTGGGGACAGGGGTGGGGGTGAGGAACGGTGAGGGGATTTGTAGGTCAGTGCTAGACAGGGCTTGACAAGGAGAGCTGGGTCACTCAGGGGAAATATGGCCTTGTTCCCCACAGGCGTGTTCCCAGAGAAGCTCTCACTGTTCTGCACCTGTCCTGCTCTCCCCTCCCCCACTGTCGCTGTCCCCGCACGCACAGCACAGGGAGGCGATGATGAATTTCCCCCGAACGGCATTACAGACAGTCATAAATAATGCTTTGCTCT
The DNA here is from genome assembly GCA_004027555.1 of Craseonycteris thonglongyai. Taxonomy (NCBI): domain Eukaryota; kingdom Metazoa; phylum Chordata; class Mammalia; order Chiroptera; family Craseonycteridae; genus Craseonycteris; species Craseonycteris thonglongyai. The sequence goes on from PVKE010000852.1 coordinate 18,527, forward strand.
TCGGTGACGGCACTTTCCATTAGAGCTGCCTGCGCTGGGCGGGTGCTACCCCCGGTCTTCTGCCGGGGACTTGCAGTAAAATTTATCAGCGAGCTTTCTGCACCTCATAAATCATCCCCTCCGGGAGCCATCTGGCAGATAAGGCCTCAAGAACCCCCATGCGCTGCAGAGGCGGAGTCGGAATGAGAGCCGCCCTCGCGGGGGCCCCCCCAGACCTGACCGAGGGGGACTGTCTCCCCACTGGCCCAGGCCTGTCACACCCTTCCTGGCTTTTCTCATCAGACTCAGGATGGGGGCCCCGGAATACGGCAGCTGTTCCAACTCACAGAACAGTTTGTCTTCCCACTTTGGGGACAGGCTGGAAAATCACACTCCCTGGAGCCCTTTGCCCCCCCTCCCCCTCCCACCAGGTGTTAGGAGGTTAAGGGGTTTGACACTAGGCAAGATCAGAACTGCCTCAGGGCAAGGCAGATGCTGCGATGGGCATGACTACTGCTTTACCCAACCCTCCTTGGCCTCTTCTAGACACTTGGGTTTTGGCCAACATGCCAGTCATCTCACAGTGACAGGAAAAGTCCTGCTTGGATGAAAGACACCCCCTTGATACTCGGGATAAACATTACCTGGACATGCCCGCTTTCTCCGGGTAACAACCACAGGGATATTAGAGCTTTCTTTCGTGCACATTAGAGCTTTTCTTTCTTTTTCGTGGATTACTTTCCACTCATCGACGTGGGCTGAACCTAGAGGTGGACACACACAGATGAATGATCTCGGTTCTTTTGCTGAGGCCTGCAATCGAGCCGGAAAGGCTTGAAACGGGGTTGGGTGTGGCTGTGGCCGTGTTCACTCTTGTGGGGAGACAGGGTCGTGGTGCTGAGGACCACGAGGAACGTGGGCTTTCTGGGACTGGGGTCCCAGGGCCTGGCGCAACGGCTGCTGAGCCCTAAGGACTCAGTCCCTGCACAGGGACCGTACTGAATGGAACGCGGCAGCGAGCAACGAACCCGATGCGGCCCCCAATATGCGGTTGACTGTGAGGACAAAATCCTGAATAGCAGTGTGGAGCTTTAGCATCCCCAGCCCCCAGCAGCATGGGGACCCCGTTCCTTCGGAACAAGCACCCTGTGCTGGGCGTGATGGAACCCGTGTTCGTGTCTCAGCTCCGGGGCCGGCTGCCCTGGCATATGATCAAAGGGTGCGCTGAGCCTCCGCGTTCTCATTGATAAGGGAACAGGGAAAGACAAGTCATTCTTTGGGGGTAATTTTTGATATTGTTGCTAGTAGAATATTTTCTAATTTTTCCCTTTGCTGATGCCTGCTTTTCTGAAAGACAGGAAGCTGAATGGGTAAAACTGGTTGGAACTCCTCTGCTTTCCTGCCCTAATTTGGCCAGTTCCCAGCAGAGATAGGCTTGTTTAAGGTCCAGCGGTGGGTACCCCGAGGCCATTAGAGCCTGAGTCCCCTCTGTTCTTCCCCGGGGCTCATTCTGCAGGAGGACACCTATCGTGCCACCTCAGATTGCTGTGGACATATCCCGGGTAAACATTAAATGGAGTGTCCCAAAGATGCTTAGCTTAGCTATGCATTTAATTTGGTGGTAATTGAAATTTGCCAACAAAGATTTGCATGTAATCTGTGATTTCATTTTTCAATTAAAATTGCTTTCTTCCTGTGGATGGGAAATACTTGGCACTTTTCCTCTGCACAGCACGTTGCAAACACTAATCCTCCCCTGTGCCCTGTCTTCTTTGGGGGCTGGAGTGAGGGGGGAGGTGTGGGACAGGGAAGTAAAGGCTGAGGCCGGGGGTGGTCAGTCATAGAGGATGGAAGGACCTGGCAGGGTCGATGAGAGGTGAGGTGAGGGCAGTGGGCTTAGCAAAGAAGCTCCAGCAGGGGACTTCAGGATCTCAACTTTTAGGGGACAGACAGGGGTTAGCGGATGAGGAGGTGGGAAGAGCCAAAGATCCTTCTTGGCCAAGGCTAGCAAGCAGTAAAAGGAGGGAACAAGACAACAGGCCCAGGGAGGCAGGAGCATGGTTGATCTGAAAGAGATCTTCTCTTCTGGGGGAGTATGGTCTGAGTAAAAGCAAGAAACAACACAGCTCACTGGAGGAGAGAACTGGGAGGGTGTGTTCTAAGGATGGCAGGAGAAGCCCTGAGGCGGCGTGGAGTTTGCATGCTGTGGGCCTCCTATCAGCCAGCTCCCGGGTATGGATTTCTCCTTTGCTGGCTCCCTGGCCTTGGGCTAGTACTTCATTTCTTTGAGCCCCAGTTTCCTCAATCATCCAGTGACATAAACATAACAGCTTCCTGACAGGGGCTGGGAGAGGCAGCCTGGTGGTCTGAGTGTCTTCTGAAGGCAGGGGTTCCAATTGCATCTGCCCAGTGCCTAGCACATAGCAGAAGTGTGGTAAAGTCTGTTAAAAAAAAATTTGTCAAATGAGATCATGTGAGTATAAGAGCTTTTTCATCAGTTCTAACGATCCATTTTTGGTACTCTTGCAGCCTTATCATTTGTGAAAATGTGATAAGGTGTTTGACTCAAGGCTGGGCTGGTTCTGGGCTGAGCCCTGAGTTTGGAAGAGCCAAGGCTGAGGTCTGAATACAAGTGTTCTTGACTTGGTGCCTCTCTGGGATTCTGGAATTCTGATGTCAACTTGCTGCATGGGCCCCCAGGCCTGGGGCCCGTCCCCTGTGTGTCCAGTACAAGGGCTGCCATGTCCCCACGGGAGGGTTTGCTGCAAAGAGAGCCTGGGGGTGCTCATGAGAGACCGTTTGTTCCCAGAGCCAGGCTGGAGCTGGGATTAAGGACCGTCTTAAGAATCAGCAGTTTTGGCTGCAGCTGGAAGTTACACAGCTTTGGGCAGAGCAGGGGTGCTTCTCTTCACACAGCAAGACTTTTTTTTTGGTCTGGTTTCTTTCAAGTAGAGATAATCCCTTCTACCTGGCTAGACAGCTGAACTGTGTTCATTTTTTTTAAATTCAGTAATAAATCTGCCAACTCTGCAGGGCTCGAGCCAAGGGCTTTGCTTGCTGCCTCTACACAGAGGTCTCGTAAAAATGGTGTAAAATAAAAGAGAAAAATGCATATTTCACACTCTGTCTACCCCGGGCTATGGCCATGCTCAACTCATCCCCGTTACAAACAGCCGACCTTCCCACAGAGTTCACGTGCCTTCTGCTGGCATAGAAGGAACCATATCTCTGTCTCCTTCTCCCGCTGTTCTTCCCCCCAACCCCCGAAACACACAGTTTTGTTTGAAAGGCAGCAGGGCTATTTGTAAGTACACCATGCCAGCTCTGTGCAGTCCAGGAGTGGGGGGGGGGGCATACAAGACCCCGTGCAGATATGTGGGCACACATACAGGTGGCAGACAGATACACCCACCCTCTGCACACACAGCCACATGTCTATTCCTGCATCTACTCATTCTCCCTAGATGCAGATTGATGGAGACGATAAGAATAGGGCTGCCTTGTGTCCATTACAGGTAAATTTCAACCATGACCAAATCTAACTAGTAACATTAGCTTGGTTGGTCTTCAATGGAAACAAGCAATCTTTCTAATTTTAGCTGCTTCCATTCAGCATTCCCTTAGACGATCTGCCTAGCAGTCCGAGTGGTCTCTTGTAGACCACTTTCTGAACATGCCATGTATGCTTCCCCTTCCTGGTGTTTTCCTCACACAGGTTGGGCTTCTCTTTCTGTTCTGCCCAGCTCAGTCCTATCTGCTTTCGAAGCCCTCCCCTTCGTGCAGCCCTCCTGGTTCATTCCAGCCTAGGGTGCTCTCTCTCCACTTGGGACTTAGCCATCTGTATCACTCTCTCCCTTGGCCATCAATTAGACACTGCCTTTTGGCTCCCCCTTTTTCTTTCTTTTGGAGAAGCTATGGTCATTTTCCTACTTAGCTCTCACGGTCTTATTTAATGTTTCTTAGTCCCCTCTTAGACTGTAATCTCTTACATATATTTCTGTCCTTGCCAGTGCCGAACCCATAGTAGATACTTAGTCAAGGCTTGCCAAAGAAATGCATGAATGAAGATTCCCATGTGTGTGTGGGTGAGTGGGACTCGGGCATGGTGGCTTTTTCTCTTTCCCGATTGGAGTAGGAAGCAAGACATTTCACACCTCCGAGGAAGGGGAGAGTCTTGACTTGCGGGGATGCTGCCCATCCGAGGCTTCCTCTTCTTGGGACGATGCTGGATTTCAGGGAGCTGTCAGATTTGCGTAACAACGCCAGCGCTCGGTGTGTGGACCCCGAGAGGCCCTTGTCTGTGACGATAGACCGTTGAGATTTTTATGATGCTTCTCGTTGTGGCCCCTGTCTGTGTACCTTCCCCTCTCCTTTTCCCATCCCCGTGTGCTTCCCACATGCAGTCTGTATTTAATTCAGAGCAGGGAGTTACTAATTCAATTTTCTTTCCAATGTGCTGAGCCCTGCCACCGCCTGCCATCTTGCTATGTCTTTGCTTTGTGCTTCCCACCTCAAGGCTACTTTCCGAATTTGTTTGATTTGTGGTTGTGGTTTGTCGCCGTCACTGATGCCTTTGTTGTTGCTGCTGCTGCTATGGTTTCCTTGCAGCTCGATTTTTAGCAGAGTGTTTGAGTAGTAAATATGGTTTACACCAACTGTGTTGGAAGTAACGGCATTTATGTGCTGAAGTTATTTCCAAAACCTGTGATATGTGTATACAAATAGATCCACAGCAGGGCCCCTGGACTGGGGGGAACAGACTCAATAAAACCTTCGCGATGGAGTATGAACAGGTGTCTGAGACTAGGGCGAGGCCAAGAGGTTCGGAACAAAACATCCTCCCACCCCTGCGTTGGCTTGAAACCGAAGCGGCACCATAAATACCTCACTTAGTGTTGGGGGATGTAGGAGATATTTTTGTGATCATACTTATCTGCTAACGCTCACTTACATTCTTTTGTGCATCTCCCCTTAAACTTCTCACTTTGCTAGTCACTCACCTTCAAGGGCTTTAAACCTTAATTGCCCCAGATTCTGTAGGATTGGCCCATAAAGTTGGAGGGCCCTCTCTTCTTTCAAATGGCTGCCAGTTTGGGGATCTTTGGCATATTGGGTGAATCTAATCATTCTGAGCAATGCCCCTTAAGCTCATTCTCAGGGTTCTACTCATCCTAACCGAGAGGAAGAAACAGAGAGTCTGGGACTCTCAGAGGAGAAAGCTGGGTTGCTTGAAACAGATGGGGCTCTGAATTTGGGTGGTGTGAATTTCCTTGATGCCTAAATGCTTGACCCTGTGTCTGTCCTCATCCCTGGATCTCAGAGGACACTGATCCTCACGTCTGACATGTCCGGAAGTGGAGGCTGCATATCCACTCTAGGTAAAGGTCTTGATCACCGCGGGGTCAGGAGCTATTTCAAAGGCCATCTTGGCTCTTGGTGCTGAAGGCCGCGTGACAAAGGCACAGGAAGGGCGGTTTGATTGTTCTTCAACTTGTAAATGCCAAGCAGAAATCTTGTTGCAGTTCCTAAATGCCACATTTCGGTGTGTTTATTGTTTCCCCCCCTAACGGGGAAAGATGGTGAATGGGCTAATAATTCAGGAACCGAGAACATGTTTATTTGATTTTTAGAGCTTTAGCAAATACAGTGTGTACAAAACCCGGTGCCAACAGCATGCATAATTCCTCTAGGAATGGGGCTGATAGAAACACAAAGCTTGCATGCTTCAAAACTGTAACCAATATTTACACATCTGAGTGACTAATTCTCTACTCTGAGCAGGAGAACAATAGGCATAATAGTCAGCTACATTAATGCAGAGCATGCTTGTATGGCGACTTGGATATCTGACACATAAACAAAGTTGGGGGGAGGGAGAAGGGGGAGAACTAAGGGCTTTTTATCTACCTGTGTAACCATACACCGAACAGCAGGTTACAAACACGCTTGGAAAATGCTGACCCAACGCCGTTCTTGTACCTCACATGCAGGATTGGCACGTGATTTGCAGCGCTGCGGGAGTGCTGTAGCTGACCTCATTAGCGGCGCGTTTCCTGGCTTGTTAGCATCATATTTGTATAATTTACAGCACCTTCGTTTTTATGGAATGTGTTTCTTGTAGAGTGTAATGGTAGCAATATATTTAACCTATCGTATTTAGGAATGCTTTTGCTGGAGGCAGCCTGCAGATATAAAGGGGACATTTTCTCCTCTCCTGCTTAGGCCTTTTTTTTTTCCCTCTCCATTTTGGCTCACTGGGCTGCCACATATGTGTATGTGTATTTGCATGTGTGTGCGTGTTTATGTCTGAATAACATATGCGTGCAAATGCCTAAAAGGTGTAAAAGGGGCCTTGGAGGTTTGACTTTTTTCTTCTAAGGATTATCTTTGCTTTCTGACTGTCTCCAAGACCTGCTTATAGACTGGGCAGATCCCAGAGGCCTAGGTGCCTTGCTTGGCGGGGATGTATTTGCAAAATGGAATCGGGAGCCTGGGCTGATCAGCTCTTTGGGAAGGGTTTTTATTTATTTTTAATTTATTTTTAGGATGGGAGTGGGCCAACGTGGTGTGAAGATGCTATTCTAATAAGTAAGCCTGCCTACTGCGATGAGTTTTCATGTCTTTAGGACCTGCTGGGGGCTTTTGCATTAAACAATAGGATGTAAAAATGGAAAGTATGTGTCACTCAGGAGAAGATCCCGTCTCCAATGAAATCTTATCTTAGGAAAAAACAGAGCATGTGGACAGAGATGGGTACATTCTTCTTCTTCCTGACCCATGTAAAAAATGATAGAAATGGCGGGGACCAAAGGGTTGAAAAGGGGATCATGTCTTCATGCGAGGCCTCCTGGGGGGACCCTTGGACAGGAGGCAGGAGATTGCATTGCAGGGCCAGCCCTGCTGCTAACCTGCTCCCTGACCACAGGCAAATTGCTTTCCTATTGTAGGTCCCCGGGTTGGGACCAGATCTGCTGTCTCTAGAGATCGATGCTTCGAAGCTCCCCATCCCTTTTCTGTTCCGTTCCTGAAGGCAGATACAATGGGAGGTTGGGGATCTCATCAACCCAATCATCCAAGCTGTGTTCTTGAGGGTTACTTGCAGTGACCCAGTGGACACAGCTCTGCGGGAACTGTCAGTATGTCTCAGTTACATCTTCTGACAGGAGGCAAAGAGGGTGAATGGACTCATAATTCAGAAACCAGGACATGGTACCGTGAGTTTTTGAGCGGAGTGAAAGCTGGCCCCAGAGTGTGCTGAGCTGCGTATTCCCTTCCCATCACCACTTTGTGGCCTCAAAGAGAAACTCACCTCAAGGGCCAGACAAATAGATTGGCTCCGATCTTTGTCAACCCATGATAGAATAATAAGAAATTTAGTAAATCTATTAAAATGATCTGAGGCACAGGGACACATACAATCTTCAGGGCAGGGTTCTTCGTACTTCCCCTGACAGCACCCCACCTCCCAGCTTTAGAAATTTCAGAAAGCTTTCTGCTACTGTTGTCGTCTTCTCTGGTGGCTATACCTCATCCCATGGACTCAAGGGGATTTCAGATTCTCATTTTACTTAGTAGTTATGTCCCTAAAATTCTGGGGTGGCTGGAGCAAGCTTGTCCTACCCATGGCTGTGGCCACCTGTGACCCACGATGGCTTTGAATGTGGCCCAACACAAATTCATAATTTTCCTTAAAACATTGTGAGCTCTTTTTGTGATTTTTTTCTTTTTTAGCTCATCAGCTATTGTTAGGGTTAGTGCATTTTATGTGTGACCGAAGACAATTCTTCTTCTTCCAGTGTGACCCAGGGAAGCCACAAGGTTAGACACCCCAAACTAGATCTATGGTAATAATTCAAAATGCTAAATTTATTATATCCAAAGTTTGAAGGTAAGGTTCTATTCAAATTTTAAATGCACTGGCTATTTTTAAGGTACTCAATGCTGAATCTTTCGGTAAAGAATAACTATGGTTTTGGTAAAGTCTAGTTTTAACTTAACTGAATCCTGATATTGAGTACCCACCACGTTCTGGGGATGCCAACAAAAATTGCATAAAATTCCTGCCTTCAAGAAACTCTCATTCTAACTTTTAAATTGGGATTTGCATGTACTTTGTACATACATATAAGTACATATAAAATGTAGAAAGGTTCAACATCTAGCATCCACTAATTAAGTTGGTTTCAAAACTGCAAAAATCAGACCATTATTATCAATGTTTATTCAAAAACTCTTATTAGTTGCACTTGACTGCTTTGGTAACTGGCTTGTCTAATGTGATGATAAAAAGGGGTTGTGAACCTGGACTCAGATTAGTGGAACAGATGTGTGGTTACATTAACCCTTCCCTTCTGTTAAAGTGGAAGCCACATTTTTCCCTCTCTCTGGGGCCAGTTCCTCCATTTTGCTCTAAATCATCACATTTCTTCTCATCTTCTTATGGACTTACATTTATGTAAATCCTTTGGCCTTCACACAAGTCCAAATCTCTTCCCTCTTAAAAAAAAAAATGCTGCCTCTGCCATCTCTAGATAAGCTGCTGCTTTCTCTCTCTAGCTAGCCACACTTTCTGAACAAGCGTGGTAGACTCATTGCTTCTGTTGCCTCTCAGCCCAACGTGGGTATGGCTTCTACTCTCCTTCATGCCCTTGATGCTTCTCTCCAAAGTCACCAATGAGTTCAGGGCACTAAATCATCAGATCCTTATCTTGTGTGTTCCCCCCAGTCTCCTGGGGCCTGCTCACCTTCCTGGTTACTTTCCAGTTTGCTTCATCAGCTTGGGTTTTAGTACCTGACCCTTCTCTTGGGGCCCTTCAGGTTTTGACCAAGTCTCTGCTTTCTCACTCTGTTTTCTCTCTTGCCAGACTATTTTATCTCTTTCCGTATAGCATCAATAGCCTTTGATATTCTAAAGACTCTCCAACTCTCTTGAGACTCTCTATCTGACTTTCTACCCGGTAGCACGATTTGGCTACTAGGCTGTAACAAAGGGAATACAAAATACAGTAGCTCAAGTAAGACTGAAGTTGATTTCTCTTTCACACCATAGTCCAGAGTTTCTGGGCATTCCAAGGAAGGCAGATGGGTCTGTTTCATAAAGTTATCCAAGGAGGGACTTCAGTTTTGTTTCTATCTTGTTATTTTTCCCTCTAAGGGGCTGTCCTTTTTCACAGGATGAAAGATGTCTCAGAATCTTACAGCTGTGTTGCAGCAAGCACAAAGGGGGCACAGGAAGCTGAGGGCAACCAGCTCCCTTGTTAGAAAAAAGGTGAGTCAGTAGTTGCACATGGCACTTATACACCCAATCTGTGTGGCTATCCCTAGTTACAAACTAAGGTAGAGAAGGTGGTGCTAGCCGGGTGGTCTTGTAGACCTAGAGCATTCTATTGCAAAACCGGAAAATAGAAGGCCCTGAGTTTTCTTATAGAATCATAAGAAATAAAGCAAAGCTATTAACACAACCCAAGGAATAAGGGCAGTTTTCTGACCAGTCAGTCTGAGGTTCTCTGCACCTTCATCTCACTGTCTCCCCTGCCCCAGGCCCCCAGAAAGAATACTGGGATGACAATCACAAGTCTTTGCCATAGGCACCTCAAACTTAATTTTTCCAAAACTCACCCCATCTCTGCTCTCAAAACTGCTTCTTCCACAGTTTCCTCCTCTTGCTAATTATCCCTGCCATACCCAGTTGCTCGAACCAAAGACCTGGAATCATTCTTGAGTTCTTTTTTCCCCTCATTGCTACACATCCAATCTCTCTCTAACTTTAGTCATTTATACCTCTTAGATATTTTAGCTCTAGACACTTGTTTCTGTCTCATTGCCACCAGTTTAGAACAAGACACCATTCTCTCTTCCTTGGATCATTGCACGGGGTCCTTAATTGGCCTGCCTACACTTACTACTGCCCCTTCACATCTATTTCCCATTTCATTGTCAAAGTCACTATAAAAATAGAGAGATGATCACGTTACACCTGCTTAAAATCCTTCAGTGGCTTTTCATGAACCTAAATTGTAACGTGCTCCAGAGGACCCTGTGTGACCCAACCTCTGTCAGGGTCACCAGGCTGGTCTCATGGCTCTCTGAACTTGGTTCTCTCCCATCCTGATATCCTGGATTTATTTCAACTCCTAAAATCAGCTGAGCTGTCCCTTGATTCTTGTCTTTCAAACATACTAGTCTCTTTGTTGGAAGACTCCTCCTTCTTCCCTCCCTGCTTGGCTAACTACTCTTTCTCCTTCAGAGCTTAGTTTGGGGACGATTTTTCTCAATAAGGTCTTCCTTCTTTCTGGAGGGACCTCTACTTGCTCTGTGCCCCTATGGTCCTCTGCCATTCTTCTTTACTAACTAGCCAATAACGAAATGGCTAGTATTTGTATTTGTGCCAATGTTGTAAGCTCCCAGAAGACCTGGATGCCTTTATTTGATGACTAAAACAAATGAAAGCATTTGGCAAAAACACGCTATCTTCAAGTAATTCCTTTACCTCTTTACCCTGCACTGCTCTTAGTATAATGATGTAGTGTTTACTTATTACAATAATAGCAACAACAGCTCTGTCTTTGAAAATTATTAAGAATGTATAGTGAAGAAAACAAATAGCAATAAATGTAAATGATTCCTACTAGTGTTTAATTATTATAATGAGAGCTTACATTTATGTACTATTTTATCATTTTAATGCTTTTTGTTTATATCACTATTAAATCTTGCAAGACCTTGCTAGTTAGGTGTGTCAGGTAAATTCTCTCCACTTTACAGGTGTATAAATTGAGATTCTGTGAAAATTAAATAACCGAACTAAGGTCTTTCATGTAGGAAGTAAAGGAGGCAGCGTCTGAATCCAATCTTTGACTTCAGAGCTAGGAAAACTGCCCACTACATAAGGCTGTGATAGAGATCATGAAACTATGCATATCTCTGGTTTCTGTGTCTGACACAGGCAGGCATTTGATACTTATCTGTTGGACAAATAAATGCATGAATAGATAGACCAATAGTCTGACAATGTGACTGAGATTTAACACTAACATGTAAGTCAACAATTATGGATAATAAACAGAAACAATAAAATATGTTATGCTATATAAGAGAGAAGTGGAATCTGGCCAACAGGCTAGATAATTGCTTCTAAGTGAATGCAGTGATCACTTTAAATAACTATGTAGGTGTGGGAGGTCTGTATATGGGATGGCCCAAAAGTAGGTACATAGTTGACTCAATGAAATTCATCACAACAGATTATTTAAGTACACATATACACACTGACACACAACAAAATAAAGACTACACTGTACACCTACTTTTTTGCCACCGTGTATATTCTTGAAGATTCTTGAACACACTAATGCCAGGCTTGACACAAGAAGTTTAGTAATAATAGCTCAGAATTTGATGGAAATGCCAGATATAAAATGTGTGAATAATACCCGAAGTGATTCTCTCTGAAGCATACAGGAGCGGAGGACTGTTGATGTTGTCATTGGCTTGAGGGGACCTTATATATTCCCCTGTCCGAACTTTTTTCTCTCCCCATCCCCTCTGAACCATCTAAATGCGTTCTTGAATAAAGTGGGTACCAGGTAGCCATTTATGGAACCTCTGTCTCTCTAGGGGATGATCCACGGTGTCTTTCTCTGGCATTTGGGGTAGACAGTAAGTCCATTAGGGAATGGTACTTCCCACAAGGGAAGCCCTTAACTCTGGGCTAGTAAGAGTTACCTGAAAAACCTATAATTCTGATGATTCCATGAGAGAAAAAAATTTGCCTAATTTGAGGACCTTGTGCTTTTAATTTTTTGATTACTTTCAGGGTTATTTCTAGGTATGTAAAGCATCTGGAGTAGTTTTTAGATAGTATAGGTACTCAATAATTGGTTGTTATAATAGAGATAATGCAGCCTACTCTAAAAAAAGTGGATAGGCATGACAGTTGAAGCCTAGTTATGACACTTATTAGGTAGCAAAATAACTTCCTGATGGTGAGCAAGTTATTTCAATTTTCTCATCTTAAGAATTCTCGTCTATAAAAAAGGAAAAGCTACTATGAGCCAGGTTTTGTATTAGGTGTTCTGTTCTTGTTATTATCATTGCAACAACTTTGAATACTCAGTTTATAGGTAAGTTAAATGAGGCTCATAGATGTGAAGCAATTTGCCATAGGATGTGGTCATTTAGTGAATGTCAAGGTTAAAATTCAAACCCAGGCATTTCTGTCTCTAACAGCTGATTATTTTGCACTTCATCACACTGCTCATGAAAAATAGAGATGACAAAAAAGGCTGAATTCTTGTGATGATTAGAGTCAGTACATGGCACACAAAATAGTAACTCTTATTATTAATTATTCCTCAGGTAGTACAGGATAGCCTATCTATTCATATTAATCAGAGTTGGAAGAGCTTTGACATGTCCTATCCATCAAGTGCCCTGGCTGTTTGGCACATAGTAGACGCCCAATAAATGCTGGTTGACACAGTGAAGTTACTGTAATGATGCATGTTAAAGATCCAGTAACGTCTTACTTTATAGTTGGATCCCGTTCCTTCCACATCCCCACCACAAATATATGTCTTTTACCTTTGAAAGTTTTGGAAAATTTTGTGAAATGCGGAAGACCAAGGAACTATGAGGGGGTGGTTTTATAGAGACACTTGGCTTTTTCTACCCCCTAAAAATATTTTGGGAGAGTTCTGATTCTGTGATGGCCAAATAGGCTCCTATCAGACTAACTCTCTCTAAACCGCACCTCTGCCTCTCTAAATAAGCAAAATATAAACTCTAGACAAAATGCAATTATGGCCACCTGAAAGTACAACTGGCACTTGGTGGAAAAGAATAGTATAAGATAAATGTCCCATTTGTTATGGCCCTTGGCAATAATCAGCACTACACAGGGCAGCTAAAACTTCTATCGAGAACCTGCAGGCTTTCTGGCCTAAGGAACTAGATGACAGAGTTTTGGGCAACCATAACTACTAAATATAAACTCCACCCAAATCTCTGGTTCAAGCATGCATGGGGAAGAATCCAAACACTTGGCTAAAAATAGAAGAATTGAACTGAGATTCAGACACAGAATTTGCTGTTTCATTCCAACCAATTTAATTGCTTTAATTGTTGTTATAACAACAACGACAACAACAACTCAACACTCTTCAGCAGAATGTAACAGAATCTAGATTACCCACAACACAACGTTCACAATAACCAGAAGATAATCCCTACCTACTCAGCACAGAAATAGCTAGAAAAATGTGACCTATTTTCAAGAGAGAAGAAAATCATGAAGACTGTCTTCTACTTGACCTAAATTCATAGATAAGGATTTTAAAGTCATTATTGTAACTATATTTATTAACCTAGGAGAAAATATGCTAAAATAAATAAGATAAATAAAACCTCAGTGGAGAAATAGAAACTGTTAAAAAGGACCAAAGAGAAGTGAGAAATGAAATACATGAAATAAAAATTCACTGAATGGACTTCAAAGCAGAATGGAGATAACTAAGGAAGAATCAGTGAACTTTAAGATAGATCAATATAAATGATCAAATACTTAGAATAGAAAGGGAAAAGCAAATAAAAGGAACAGAACTTGAAGTATCTGTGAGACAGCATCAAAATATCTAACCTGTGTTTGGTTAGAGTTCCAAAGAGGAAAGAGAATGGTGCAGAAGAAATAGTTGAAGAAATAATGAGTACCTCTCTCTTTCATCTACTCTCAGACAATAAAACAAATCTTAAAAACAAAATAAAAAACCAAACAAACAAAAAAAGAAATAATGAGCAAATATTCACCCAATTTGATGAAAGACAAATTTATACATTTAAGAATCTTAGTAAACCTCAAATAGAATAAATATGAAGAAAACCACAACTTGGCACATCGTAGTCAAATTATGAAAAAACAAAAAATAAAGAGAAAAATCTTCATAGCAGTCAGAAAAAAAGGACACATTATATATAGGGAGATAATGATTTGATACAAGC